>JBCEWC010003296.1:0-30819 GCA_038996855.1 Solanum aculeatissimum
GATACTTTAGAACAAGTGATAAAAAATAACTTAGATCTATACTTAAGGACTACAGAAACAAGGTACTTAGAAGAAATTCAAAGAAATATTTCAGAAATCTTAAGACTAAAACCTATACAAGAAATGCATAATCAAAAAACATTTAACAAAATATGAAACAAGAAGCTAACCGAAGCACACTCGGCCAATTACCCCCCCAAAATGGACATATTAGCTTCTACTCCCGTATCTATCATTGGTGTATAATATCTATTATAATATCCTTTTACATAACATAAATCGTACAAACGACTGCAAAAATGTCCAACAATGCCTCTAGTCTAGAATAGGTCAGGGGCCAAGACACATTCCGAGCTCACCATCGAAGTAAAAAAATAGACATCACAATCATAATAGGTAGGTAGGAGACAACTTGTCCTTGGATGATAGACTCACCACAAGCAACTCTGAGTCAGTTAACTAGCCATCAAGAGGTGGTAGGTTATAGTCCCCAGTCCCTACATGGTTAGATCATGTAGGCAAAAGAGTATGTGTTAGTATGTTTGAATGGTCTAAGTATGTGCGCATGCAAATGCATATGAACATATTAACTTGCAAATCAATGTTAGATTACAAAGCACATATAGAGGAAGAAGTATATATAAGAAAAATGAGATATCCATATTCCATGGAATATATGATGCATGAATGCTATAGTACTTAACATATTGGGGATGAGACCGTAACAAGCGAGCTACTACTTGGAATTCCAATTTTCACCTTACACCGGAGGAAAGGGTGATGTACTTGCCAAAGGTAGACCATACTTCTCCTTACTGGCCTCCCATTTCAAAGAAGTAACCTTACCTACGGGCCTCCCATTTCGGTAAGGATTTTCATACATATCATAATCATCCACAAAGTGACATAAACACAAATCTATTTGTGGCACATTGTTATGAGAAAGGAGACTTTACATAAAGACCCCTTAGGTTGAGCCCCCACCCCCCAATCTCATTTGGTATTAAATCATCATTCCACGGGAATACACATACATATACATGCTTGATAATTGAGACATGTCTTTTCAAATCATAATCATGCATATTTAGGCTAAAAGACCAAATCATACATCAAGTCATACTTTTATGCATAAGAGTAGATCAATTATTCATAATAATATTGGTGTAAACACCCATAATTGCTCAAAGAACCATAATCATAGACATATATGTGATCACATTCTTGTAATAGTCATATCCTTATTAAAATCATATTTGTGAACATAAATTGTCTTAAGTCTACTTCATAATCTTCATGAAATCCAATGCTCATGTATGCATATGCTATGAATGATAAGATAAATAGCATGGGCAGTAGAGATTCATATTTAAAAGTGCATAACAAGGTAAATTTTTCTTAAATCATAAGGAGATCCATATTTAAAACATAATTTAAGCTACCCATCCCAAGGTTCAATGTTTAAAGGGACATGCACATGTAAACCTATCACGACCCGAAGGTGGAGTCTAGATGTGACATGGACAAGGAGAAACCAAAAGTCCTTGATCAAGCCATCATAGCATCATTACTCACATCATCGGTTCAGAAGAACAGAAGATTAAATACATAACACAAAGTTCTAGGGGAAACGGGGCTTTGGACTCAAACTATGGGGATGTTGCCGAGAATGGGATGAGCATGAATCACATAGCACATAACAAGTATTTCTAAGGGACGGGTAAGTAGAACTCAAGCTATGAGGGCATACCGGGTTAGGGGACTTTCCACATAAGCACATTCCCAATATTCACAAACCTATGAGCATAATCATAAGCATAATCAAACATCATTTTCATAATAAATCCCAATAAAATATAATACAACGTGCAAGAGTTTAGTGTGTCCAACATTACCTCTATACAAAAAGAGTAGGGCCTCAATATAGTTTGGGCTCACCCTCAATACATGGAACAAGAAAGTAAATAAATACAAGGAAGATAGAAGGTAGTTGTTGCCCCTGGACAAAAGGGCTTACCACATGCTAATAACTCCAAGGATGTCACTCGTCATCCGCCGGAAGATAGAAGTCGTCATCGGTTCCTACATGGTTAGAACGTGTAGATGAAAGTATGGGTTAGCAAAAAATATGTACTGAGTATACGGGCATACAATGCATATGACAATATAGTATGACCAAACAACATGACAAGGGGACAAGTGATACGAATGGAATGCACATATCCAAAAAGGAATATATTATAACAATATGCCATGCCATGATGCATGAAATGCAACCTAAGATCATATCATAGCGAGGATGTTGCCTTAACCGACATCAGAGGTGACTCATGCGAGCTACTACTTAGATCTGGACTACTTGCCAGGTAGATCCCTAGTCAACCCTTCAACAAGGGGATACATAACAAGTCAATCCCAATATAGGGAGATATACCATGTTGGCACATGGTTTGACAGAAAGGAGTGTGGACCCTTGGATCTAGTCTACCACGACTCCATTTCGTCGGTCTAAGCTGCATCCCACGAGAATACATATATATATCCATGCAAGCTTTTCAAAATGGAGAGTTGACATTCTTTCCAAAATCATGCATCATTAGCCAAACAAAAACCTGATCAAATGTATATCCATACTTAGGCTAAAAGCCAACAAGAATTTCCATAATTATTTTCATATCAATGCAATAGGAGTAGCTCATCTACATAGCTTATCATATCAAGTCTTCATAACATAACAAAGTGGTGCAAGCACCCATAATGCTCAAAGAGCCATAACAAGAGACTATGTGATCACAAGCCTTAACGTATCATATCATAAAAAGAGGGTCATGCCTTTAACAAGAGTTTCATCATGAACATTCTTCAATACATATGCCATGAATGAGAAATCAAGTGTATGGGTAATGGAGGAATCAAACTTTAAACAATAATTCAGTAGGTAATTCAACATAACTCATGATAAAAATCCAAATTCAAAACATAATGCAATTTAACAATGCATATTAAACCATTAAAGGGACATGAACATTGATCCTTCAATAATTTCCATGCATTTCATAAAATTCAAAGTCAAATCATCATTAAATCACCCAATTTCTACAGCCCACATCTCAATGCAATGAAATACATCAAGAATTAAATAACCCATAATCAAAGTAAGCTTAAATTCATAAATTAAATAGAAGGGTTCTTGGGTCTTCATGGATGAAAGGTAATCCATGAATCAACCCCACATACCTTGAGTTTAACCAAGAGAATTGAATGGAATTTCAAGAAAGATAAATTTCCCCCAATTTCTTCAAGCTTTCATCAATGGAGGTCAAGAGAATTCAGAGAATTTTTGAGTGAATTGAAGAGTCTTAGAATGGATGAAAGGGGATTGGGGTTTGATTTAGGGGAGTTAGGAGACCTTAGAATGCCTAAAAGGGGTATAGGATCTAATTAAATTATGAATTAACCATTATTGAAAGGGATTATATCACTGAAGACAGTGCACCATGGAAGGCACACAGTGCCCTTCTAGAGGCTTACGGACCGTGGGCCTGTCTATGAGACCTCACTTGGTCTTGGCTTCGGCTTGAACTCTTGGGGGACTTTCTGGATCACTTCACGAGGGGCCTCACGGATTGTGTAGCTGCACACGGACTGTGTTCTGGTACGTGGAGCATCACTTGGTCCGGAGCCCAGGCCCAAACCTTGGACAACTTTCTTGATAACTTCATGGGACCCCTCATGGGTCGTGAAGGGTCACACCGACCGTTCGGTGGTCCATGGATGGCCCTCCAACCACTAGGAGCACACTGGACCAACCCACAAACACCCCCATGGACGGTGGACCACCAAACGGTCCGTGGTCCCTCCCTTAGACGCTATTCTGGAACCCTTTTCTAGTATACTTCCTATTACGGACAGGCTCACTGCAAGGGCCATAACTTTCACATACGAAATCCGAAATGAGTGAAACCAGTTGCGTTGCGAAGATAACTCAAAGATCTGCAATTTGATATATAGTATCCCACAAAACTCATACCGTACCAAAAGATATGGCTTTTCAAAGTCTACTGCCCAACCGACCTTACACTTCACAAAACGGTCCTTTTTTGAATCCATCCACTTAAATACAACTCATGGCTACCAAAATTCAACCACGACCTGTTTAACACTAACCTTGACCAACCATTACAAATTTCAAATTTTTTTGGATCGTTATATCATCTCCTTATTGGGAACATTCGTCCTCGAATGAGAAAAAGTACGGCTTGAGGACAACAATCAAATAAAAGATATTTCATCAAGACTCATAATGGATCATACATCATTTCAAAAGTATTTTAAAACTTATTTCAAAATATCACTTAAAACATTTTCGTACTCATGTATGCATGCAATGTCATGAAACTCAAGAATTTAAAGAATTAGGACCATGAAAGGATAGAACCTAGTACCTTAGGCTTGAGTAGATTGAGAGAGGTAGGGATATCACTCCATCATTTCCAACTCCGCTTCCCATGTTGCACTCTCCACGTCTTGGTTCCTCCAAAGCACCTTGACCGAAGCTACCTCCTTGTTGTGAAGCTACTTCACTTGTCTATACAAAATTTCAACCAACACCTCTTCTTAGGTAAAATTCTCCTCAATCGTCACACCCTCCAAAGGTGTAATGGCTTAGGGTCGCCAACCAACTTCCTCCACATAGACACATGGAATGTCGGATGAATGGAGCTCATGTCCAAAGGAAAATCCAACCTATAAGCCACATTGCCAAACCGCTCCATAATTTCATAAGGTCCGACATACCGGGGCCTCAACTTTCCCTTCTTGCCAAAATGCATGATGCCTTTCATGGGGGACACTTTCACATACACCCAATCACCAACATGAAATTCAAGATCCCTCTTCCTAACATCCGAATATGACTTTTTGTAGCTTTGAGCCATTTTCAACCTTTCCCTAATTAAATTCACTTTTTCAATGACCTCAACAACCAAATTCGGGCCTAACAAGCCCACCTCACCAATTTCAAACTAACCAACTGGAGATCTATATCTCCTACCATACAGAGCTTCAAACAGAGCCATACCAATGCTAGCATGAAAGCTATTTTTGTAGGCAAATTCAATTAGAAGTAGATGATCATCCCAATTTCCTTCGAATTCTAACACACAGAACCTTAACATGTCCTCTAAGGTTTGAATTGTTCTTTCGGCTTGTCCATTGATTTGGGCATGAAATGCGGTGCTCAACATGACCTTAGTTCCACGTCTCTTTTGAAAAGACTTCCAAAAATGAGAAGTGAATTGAGTAGCACTATCCGATATAATAGACCTCGATATGCCATGCAATCTTACCAACTCCTGAATATACACCTTAGCATACTCCTCAACACTATAGGTGGTCTTAACCGATAAGAAGTGAGCCGACTTAGTCATCCTATCAACCACAACACATACAGAATCGAATTGACTCGGAGTACGGGGCAACCCAACCACAAAGTCTATGTTCACATCTTTCCACATCCAAGTAGAAATTTCAATATCTTGTCTCAAACCACCGACCCTTTGATGTTGCACTTTTACTTTGTGTCAATTAGGACATTCTGACACAATCATGGCTATGTGTCATGACCCGGATAGGGACCTAGATGTGACATGGCAAAGGAGAACCCTAAAGTCCTCGATCAAGCCATCATAGCATCATTACACACATCATCGGTTCGGAAGTGCGGAAGCTAAACACATAACACATATTCTAAGGGAATCGGGACTTTGGACTCAAGCTATGGGGATATTATCGAGAATGGGATAATTATGGATTCACATAACACATAGAAAATATCTCTAAAAGGACGGATAGGTGGAAGTCAAGCTATGGGGGTACACCGGGATTATGGGACTTTCCACATAAGCACATAGTCAATCACAATTCCGAACATTAAAGTCATAAGAATAATCAATGACAATTCTCATAATCACGGTTAATAAGCATAACTTCCATAAGAATAATATTCAACATAAACAATCAACTTACAAGAGTTTAGATTTGTCCAACAAGCCTCTACATAGATAAAGCGGGGCCTCAACATAGTTTGAGGCTCACCCTCAGTACATAAGAAAAGTAAATAACATAGTAAAGCTAGGAAGATAGAAGGTAGCTATTGCAATTGAACAAAAGGGCTCACCACTAGCAAGTCTTCAAGGAAATCAAGCGTCGTTCGGTAGAATGTGAAAGTCATCTCTGGCCCCTACATGGTTAGAATATATAGACAAAGAATATGGGTTAGTATATAATTGCGGGAATGCAATGAATATGACAATATAGTACTACCAAGCAACATGACAAGACAACAAGTGGTACGAAAGGAATGCACATAGCTAAAGAGTAATATAACAATATGCTATGCCATGATGCATGAGATGCAATCCTATGATCATAATATAGAGGGGATGTAACCTGAACCAACAACAAAAAAGACCCAAGCGAGTTACTACCTGGATCCGGACTACTTGCCAAGTAGTATCCTAATCTCCCTTAAACAAGGGAAAACATACAAGTCATCCCATATAGAAAGAAATCCCATGGTGGCACATGGTTTGACGGAAAGGAGTATACACCCTATGGAGATAGTGCACCTCAACTCCAATCCCTCGGTACTAAGTCTCTTCCCATGAGAATATATATATATATATATACATGGAATCTTCAAATCGAAAGACTTACTTTCTTTTCAAAATATGCATCACTAGTCAAACCCAACACCATTGATCAAACCATGCTTATGCTTAGGCCAAAGGCCATCAAGAGTTTCCAAAAACATTTTATAATCATTCCATGTCAATGCAATAAGAGTATCCTATCTACATTCCTTATCATATCAAGCATTAAAAATATGTCAAAGTAGTGCAAGTACCCAATATGCTCAAAGAGCCATAACAAGAGACTATGTGATCACAAGCATTACATATCATGTCAAAACAAGAGTTTCATCATAACAATCTTCAATACATATGCCATGAATGAAGAATAAGTACATGGGTAATGGAATTCAAACTTAAATCCGCAATTTAAATGGTAATTCAACATAAATCATGAGAATTCCATATTTAAAGCATAATGAAAATTATCCATGCATAATTAAATCATAAAGGGACATGCACATTGATCCTTCAAGAGTTTTCATGAACATTCATAAAATTCAATCTTAAATCATGCTTAAATCACCTAAAATCTATAACACATAAGTCCAATAAACAAAATACTTCAAAATTTAAAGAACCCATAACTTGAAGGATCTTAAAATCAAAAGTTAAAGAGTAGTGTTGTTGGTTCTTCAAGGATAAAAGAAAATCCTTGAATCAAAACCCACATACCTTATAATTACCAAAGACATTGAAAAATCAAGCAAGCAAGGATAGTCTTCCCCATATTTCTTCAAGCTCTCAACAATGGAGGTCAAGAGAGTTTAGGAATTTTCAAAGATTAATGAGGAGCCTTAGAATGGATGAAAAGGGGTTAGGGTAAGGTTAAGGGGGTTTAGGGGACCTTAGAAAGTCAAAAAGAGGCATAGGGATAAATTAATTTACGAATTAACCATTAATGAAATGGACTAAGTAACTGAAAAATAGTGTCACACGATTGGCTTCAGGAGGCCGTTTACTGGTACACGGTCCGTGTTCTGGACCGTGAGCCCTTCTTTGGTTTCATCTTCGGCTTGAACTCTCGGGGGACTTTCTGGATCATTTCACGAAGGGGGCTCACGGGCCGTGTGGCTTCACATGGACCGTGTACTAGTTGTGGAGCCACACTTGGCCCAAAAACAAGCCCACACCTTGGTCAACTATTTGCCCCATTTGACGGACCACCTAATGGACCGTTTGGAGTCTCACGGACCATGGGCTGGTCCGTGGGACTTAACTTGGTCTAGGGGTTAGAACCTGACCACCCTAAGCTTACTGGATCACCACACGGACCCCAACATGGACCATGGACCCCCACACGGTCTGTGGTCCTAACCTTGGGCCATTTCCAAGGTCTATTCCCACCGTCGTTCAAATTACGAGCAGTCTCATTATTTTGGCCATAATGTCGTCATAAAAACTCTGAATTGAGTGAAACCAGTTGCGTTGAGAAGATAACTCAAAGAGATTCAATTTGGTATATTGTAGCCCACAAAGTTTATCCCGTACAAAAAGTGATGTTTCCTCAAAGTACACTACCCAAACGACCTCTTTAGGCCACCAAAAGGTCCGTTTTGCATTCTACCACTTAAACTACACCCCTGCATACCAAAATTCAACCATGACAACTATAAAATCATACAAGACCAACCATAAGAAGTTTTGAAAATTTTTGGATTGTTACATCATCTCCCTCTTGGGAACATTCATCCTCGAATGAGCTAAGACTACGGCTTGAGGACATAATCACAAAATAACAGACATGCTAACCAAAACTCAAAAGATCATGCATCATATAAAAAATCATTCAAAACTCATTTCAAAAAATCATTTAAATCATTTTTGTGCTCATGAATGCATGCAATATCGTGAAAATCAAGAAAAAAAGAATTAGGACAAATAAAGGATAGAACCTAGTACCTTAGGCTTGGGTAGATTGGAAGAGGTAAGGATATCGCTCCATCATAACTAACTCCGCTTCCCACATTGCACTCTCCACATCTTGATTCCACCAAAGTACCTTAACCGAAGCCACCTCCTTATTGCGAAGCCGCTTCACTTGTCTATCAAAAATCTCAACCGGTATTTCTTCATAAGTCAAGTTTTATTCAATTGTCACACCCTCGAAAGGTGCAATGACCTTGGGGTCACCAACCAACTTCCTCAACATAGATATATGGAAAACTGGATGAATAAAGCTCATGTCCAAAGGCAATTCCAACCTATATGCTACATTGTTAATCCACTCCACAATCTCATAAGGTCCGACGTACCTTGGGCTCAACTTGCACCTTTGGCCAAAATGCATTATACCCTTCATGAGGGACACCTTCACATATACCCAATCACCAACATGAAATTCAAGGTCCCACTTTCTCACATTTGAATAAGACTTTTGACGACTTTTGGGCCGCCTTCAACCTTTCCCGAATCAACTTCACCTTTTCAATAGCCGCAACAACCAAATCCGGGCCTATCAAGGCTGCCTCACCAATTTCAAACCAACCCACTAGAGACCTACATATCCTACCATACAAAGCCTCAAAAGGAGCCATACCAATGCTAGCATAAAAAATATTATTGTAAGCAAACTCGATGAGAGGTAAGTGATCATCCCAATTTCCATTAAACTCCAACACACAAGCCCTCAACATATCCTCCAAGGTTTGAATTGTCCTCTCCGCTTGCCTATCGATTTGAGGATGGAACGTGGTGGTCAACCTGATTTTAGTACCAAGCCTCTTTTGAAAGGACCTCCAAAAATGAGAAGTAAATTGCATACCACGATCCGATATTATAGATCTTGGCACACCATGCAACCTCACCAACTCCCGAATATATACCTTGACATACTCTTCGGAACTATAGGAAGTCTTAAATGGTAGGAAGTGGGCCGACTTCATCATTCTATAAACCACAACCCATATGGAATCAAATTGTCTCCTAGTACGGGGTAACCTAACCACAAAGTCCATATTTATATCTTTCCACTTCCAAGTAGGAATTTCAATGTCTTGAGTTAAGCCACCGAGCCTCTGATGTTCTACCTTCAATTGTTGGCAATTAGGACACTCTGATACAAACTTATCCACATACTTCTTCATACCATGCCACTAATATAACTCTTTCAAATCTTGGTGCATTTTGGTAGATCCCGGATGAATGGAATATTGTGAATTATGAGCATCTTTCATGATAGTCTCTCTTAAGCCATCAACATCTGGAACACACAAACGATCTTCGTACTGAACCACACCATCTCCTTCTTGGGATAAAACCTCAATCTTACAATCGGCAACCAACTTCTTCAATTCTACCAAAGAAGGATCTAAATCTTGCTTAGCCTTAACATCAACTACTAAAGACGACTCGGATCCCATTTGCATAAAAATTCCACCATTGTCGGATTCGGCTAACCTCACACCCAACCTAGCCAAACGGTGCACCTCCCTTGCTATCTCCTTCTTTCGCTCATTCACATGCGCTACACTCCCCATTGAAAGTTTACTAAGAGTGTCTGCCACAACATTGGCCTTACCTGGAAGATAAAGAACACTCATGTCATAATCTTTAAGAAGTTCCAACCATCTCCTTTGCCTCAAATTAAGATCCCTTTGGGTGAACACATATTGCAAGCTTTTATGATCGCTGAAGACATCTACATGCACCCCATCTAAATAATGATGCCAAATTTTCAAGGAAAACACTACCGCCGCTAATTCAAGATCATGAGTCAGATAAATTTTTTCATGCACCTTCAATTGTCCAGAAGCATAGGCTATCACCTTACCATGTTGCATAAGCACAAAACCCAAACCAGTACGTAATGCATCAAAATAAACCACAAACCCATCTAAACCATTTTACAAGGTTAAAACTGGAGCCGATGTAAGTCGATCCTTCAAAGTTTTGAAACTTTCCTCATATTTATTTGTCCATACAAACTTGACTTTCTTTTGAGTCAAATTGGTCAATGGAGATGCTATGGATGAAAACCCCTCAACAAACCCTCTATAATAGCCGGTCAAACAAAGGAAACTTCGAATATCCGAAGGAGTCAATGGTCTAGGCCAATCCCTTACCCCCTCGGTTTTCTTAGGATCAACCTTGATGCCATCACCGGACACCACATGACCAAGAAAGGCAACTTCTCCCACCCAAAATTCACACTTGCTAAATTTGGCATACAACTTCTTTTCTCTCAAGGTTTGTAGCGCCAACCTCAAATGACCCATATGCTCTTGTTCACTACGGGAGTAAATCAAGATATCATCAATAAAGACCACAACAAAATTATCAGGGAATGGTTTGAAAACCTGATACATAAGGTCCATAAATACCGCCGGAGCATTAGTCAACCTGAAATTCATCACCATAAATTCAAAATTACCATAACGAGTCCAAAAAACCATCTTGGGAATATCATACTCCCTCACTTTCAACTGGTGATAACCTGAACGAAGATCTATTTTGGAAAAGTGAGTAGCCCCTTGAAGTCGGTAAAACAAATCATCAATCCTAGGCAATGGGTACCTATTCTTAATGGTCACCTTGTTCAATTGCCTATATTTAATACACATCTTGAGAGACCCATCCTTTTTCCTCACAAACAACACCGGAGCGCCCCAAGGTGAAATGCTAGGTCTAATATACCCCTTTTCCAACAAATCCTTCAATAGGTATTTCAACTCTTTTAACTCCGTGGAGCCATACGGTACGGGGGAATGGAAATGGGTTGAGTATCTGGAAGAAGGTCTATACCAAAATTCACTTCTCTATTGGGAGGGATACTAGGGAAATCCTCGGGAAACACATCGGGGAACTCTTTTACACCGAAACTGATTCAAGCCTAGGTGATTCACCCTCCATATCTCTAACCCGAACAATGTGATATATGCACTTTTTCCCAATCATTCTCCGAGCCTTAAGGTAGGAAATAAACCTACCCTTAATTATGGAATTGCCACCCTTCCACTCTAATACCGATTCATTAGGGACTTTAAACTTAACCCGCCTAGTTCTATAATCAATAGAGGCATATCATGCATGCAACCAATCCATCCCAAGATTGACATCAAAATCATATATTTCAAGTTCTACAAGATCACCGGGGAACACTTTATCCAACACCAACACGGGACAACCCCTATAAACCTTCCGGGCCATAATAGAATCACCCACGAGAGTATACACCGAATAAGGTTCCCTCAAGGTCTCAAAACTCACACCAAATTTAATAGCCAACAAAGGAGTCACAAAAGATAAATTTGCACTCGGATCCATTAAAGCATAAACATCAAAGTTAAAGATTTTCAACATACCCGTGACGACATCCGAAGCTTCCTCCACTTCTTGGTGGGCATGGAGAGCATAAAACCTATTGTTCCTTGGAGCACCAGCAACCGGATCCTTTGTCGGCCCTTGACCACCGGGATCCATTTGGTCCTTCTTCATATTTCTTGGACAATTTGAGACTTTGTGGTCCAAGAAACCACATCCAAAGCAAGAACCGGAAACTTTCTACATTCACTCAAATGATTACCACCACAACGCCCACAACAAGGAATCCGGTGACCAACCCCAATCGGTGCCTTAAGAGGAGGCACCTTAGTATCAAGTCTCATGTTAGAACCTTGGCCTTGTTAGAAATGGCCAAATCCTCCACCCATGACATTGGAGAATCCACCATTAAGCCTGACTCTCTTAGCCTCATGCACCCTTCTCTCTTTTAACTTTTCACCCTCGATTTGTTCGACAAAAGTCATGAGCCTCGAGATATCCATCTCCTTAATAAGCATGGCAGTTCGACACTCCTTCACAACCAAATCCGTCACACCTGAGATGAACTTGTGTATTCTTGCACGGGGATCCGAGACAAGCATAGGAGCATACTTGGAGAGCTTTGTAAACTTGAGGGCATCGTCCCTCACTGTCATGCTACCCTTTTGGAGATTAATAAACTCAGTCATTTTAGCCTCTCTAAGCTCAAGAGGCAAGAATCGATCAAGGAAGGCCACTTTTAATTCCTCCCATCTAACCTTGAAATCCATCACCCTCTCAACAAGCCATTGATTATACCATACTTGTGCCACATCCTTGAGTTGGTAAGCCGCCAACTCCGCCTTCTCCTCTAAACTAACCCCCATAATTGTCAACACTTTGGTGAGTTCATCAATGAACTCTTGAACATCCTCATCAACCTTAGAACCATAAACTTTCGAAGGGTTCATACGGGTGAAATCCCTCACCCTTGAGGCCGGAGTATCAACATTGACGGGTTTGACCGACCGAGCTTGGTTGGCCACAGCTTGGGCCAACATAGAGACAATATTCCAAAACTCGACATGGGACACCTGTTCCTTAATCGGTGCTCGAGGAGCTTATTCCTCAACTTTGGGAGCCTAACAAGCAAGGAGAGCTCTTCTGGGAGGCATTTTCTGAAAAGAGCGACAAACACTATGAGTTTAGAGAAATCTCATAAGATTACAAGGCATGATACAAGAGATAATGAAGTGATAATTTCATAAAACGTCATTATAACCTCACCCTCATAGGTATGACACGCATCACACCGATGAACGAGACTCTATGTAACGTGGCATGTTGGACTCCGAGGATCATTACAAACCTAATGCTCTGATACTATCTTTGTCATGATCCGGATAAGGGCTTAGATGTCTCATGGCGAAGGAGAACCTGAAAGTCCTATCAAGCCATCATAGCATCATTACACATATCATCGGTTCAGAAGTGCGGAAGCTAAACAGATAACACATAAGCTCTAAGGGAATCGGGACTTTGGACTCAAGCTATGGGGATGTTATCAGGAATGGGATAAGCATGGATTCATATAACACATAGCAAATATCTCTAAGGGGGCAGGTAAGTGAGATTTAAGCTATGGGGGCACACCGAGATTATGGGACTTTCAACATAAGCATATAATCAATCATAATTCCCAACATTAAAGTCATAAACATAATCAATGACAATTATCATAATCAAGGCTAATAAGAATAACTTCCATAAGCATAATATTCAACATAAACAGTCAACGTACAAGAGTTTAGATTTGTCCAACAACCCTCTACATAGATAAAATGGGGCCTCGACATAGTTTTAGGCTCACCCTCAATACATAAAAAAGTAAATAACATATTAAATCTAGGTAGATAGAGGGTGGCTATTGCCCTTGAACAAAAGAGCTCACCACTAGCAAGTCTTCAAGGAAATCAAGCATCGTCCGTTAGAATGTGAAAGTCGTCTCCAACCCCTACATGGTTAGAACATTTAGACAAAGAATATGGGTTAGAACATAATATGTACTAAGTATGCGGGCATGCAATGCATATGACAATATAGTACGACCAAGCAACATGACAAGGGAATAAGTGGTATGAAAGGAATGTGTGTAGCCAAAGCGTAATAGAACAATATACTATTCCATGATGCATGAGATGCAATCCTATGATCATAATATAGTGGAGATGTAACCTCAACCGATAACAAAGAAGACCTGAGTAAGCTACTACCCAGATCCGTACTACTTGCCATGTAGCACCCTAATCTCCCTTAAATAAAGGAAAACATACAAGTCATCCCATATAGGGAGAAATCCCATGGTGGCACATGGTTTGACGGAAAGGAGTATGGACCCTATGAAGATAGTCCACCCCAACTCCAATCCCTTGTTACTAAGTCTCATCCCACGGAAATACATATATATACATGCAAACTTCAAATCGGAAGACTTACACTCTTTTCAAAACATGCATCATCAGTCAAAACACACACCATTGATCAAACCAAGCTTATGCTTAGGACGAAGGCCATCAAGAGTTTCCAAAACATTTCCATAATCATTCCATGTCAATGTAATAAGAGTAGCCCATCTACATAGCTTATCGTATCAAGCATTCAAAATAAGTCAAAGTGGTGCAAGCACCCAATATGCTCAAAGAGCCATAAAAAGAGACTATGTGATCACAAGCCTTACATATCATGTAAAAACAAGAGTTTCATCATAACAATCTTCAATGCATATGCCATGAATGAAGAACAAGTACATGGGTAATGAAATTTAAACTTAAATCCACAATTTAAAAGGTAATTCAACATAAATCATGAGAAATTCTATATTTAAAGCATAATGCAAAATGCCCATGCATAATTAAATCATAAAGGGACATGCACATTGTTCCTTCAAAAGTTTTCATGAACATTCATAAAATTCAATCTTAAATCATGCTTAAATCACCTAAAATCTACAGCACATAAGTCCAATCAACTAAATACTTCAAAATTTAAAGAACCCATAACTTGAAGAATCATAAAATCAAAAATTAAAGAGCAAGGTTCTTGGGTCTTCAAGGATGAAATAAATACTTGAATCAAAACTCACATACCTTACAATTACCAAAGGAATTGAAGAATCAAGCAAGCAAGGATTTTCTTCCCAGAATTTCTTCAAGCTTTCAACAATGAAGGTCAAGAGAGTTTAGGAATTTTTAAAGATCAATAAGGAGCCTTAGAATGGATCAAAAGGGGTTAGGGTTAGTTTAAGGGGGTTTAGGGGACCTTAGAAAGTCAAAAAGAGGCATAGGGATTAATTAAATTACGAATTAACCATTAATGAAATGGACTAAGTAACTAACAAATAGTGTCACATGGTTGGCATCAAGGGGCTGTTTCCTGGTACATGGTCTGTGTACTGGACTGTGAGCTCTTCCTTGGTTTCGTCTTCGACTTGAACTCTCGGGGGACTTTCTGGATCACTTCACAAAGGGGGGTCACGGGCTGTCTGGATTTACACGTATCGTGTACTGGTATGTGGGGCCACACTTTTCCTGAAACCAACCCACACCTTGGTCAACTCTCTGCACCACCTTACGAACCACCAAACTGACCGTTTGGAGTCTCACGGACTGTAGGGTGGTCCGTGGGACTTCACTTGGTCTAGATGTTGGACCCTAACAACCTTGAGCTCACTGGATCACCATATGGACTCCCACACAGATCGTGGAAACTCACAAAATCCGTGGTCTTATCCTTGGGCCATTTCCAAGGCCTATTCCTAGCGTCTTCCGAATTACAGGCAATCTCATTGTTTAGGCCATAACTTCCTCATACAAACTCCGAATTGAGTGAAACCAGTTGTGTTGCCAAGATGACTCAAAGAGATTCAATTTGATATGTTGTAGCCCGCACAATTCATCCCCTATAAAAATTAATGTTTCTTCAAAGTACACTGGCCAAACGACCTCTCTAGGCCACCACAAGGTCCGTTTTGCATTCAGCCACTTAAACTCAGCCCTTGGCTACCAAAATTCGACCATGACCAGTATAAAATCATACAATACAAACCATAAGAAGTTTCAAAAAATTTTGGGTTGTTACACTATGTCCTTCTTCATACCATGCCACCAATATGACTCTCTCAAATTTCAGTGCATTTTGGTAAATCTCGGATGAATTGAATATTGAGAATTATGAGCCTCTTTCATGATAATCTTCCTTAAGCCATCAATATCTGGAACACACAAACGGTCTTGGTACCATAGCACACCATCTCCCCCTTGGGAGAAAACCTCAATCTTTCCATCGGCAACCAACTTCTTCAACTCTACCAAGGAATGATCTAGCTCTTGTTTCCCCTTAACATCAACTACAAAGGAAGAATTGGATTCACCTTGAACTAGAATTTCAACATTGTTAGATTCGGCCAACCTCGCACCCAACCTAGCCAAACGATGTACATCTTTCACTATCTCCTGCTTCCCTTCTTCTACATGAGTCACACTTACCATACAGAGCCTAATAAGGGCATCTAGAGTTTCACGACTCAAACTAAATTTAACAGCTAACAGAGGAGTCACAAAAGATAAATTTGCACCTAGATCATGTAAAGTATAAGCATCAAAATCAAAGATTTTTAACATACCAGTCATGACGTTCGGAGATTTCTTCATCTCCTGGTGGGCATGAAGAGCATAAAACTTATTGTTCCTAGGAGCACCACCAGCCGGAGCCTTCGGTTTCCCTTGATCACTGGGATCCGCTTGATCCTTCTTCACATTCTTTGGATAAATAGAGATCTTGTGGTTCAAACTACCACACCCATAACAAGCACTCGTGACTCTCCTACAGTCACTCATGTGACTACCACCACATTAACCACAATGAGAAAATCGGGGACCACCCCCCAACTTGTTCCTTAGGAGGAGACACCCTTAGATTAGTAACTCTCACATTAGAACCTCAGCCTTGTTGAAATTGGCCAAACCCATTACCACTCTTGGAGTTGGAGAACCCATCATCGACCCAGGCTCTCTTAGCTTCACTCACCCTCCTTTCCTTAAGCTCTTCACCCTCAATTTTCTCTGCATAGGTCATGAGACTTGAGGTGTCCATCTCTCGAATAATCATAGCCGTACGACACTCTTTCACAACCAAATCAAAGACACCAATGATGAACTTGTGCATTCTTCCACGGAGTCAGATACAAACATTGGAACATACTTGGAGAACTTAGTAAATTTGAAGGCATAATCCCTCACAGTCATACCACCCTGTAGAAGATTGAAAAATGTCACGACCCAAAAGTGGGTCCTAGATATTACATAGTGAAGGAGAACCTGAAAGCCCTCGATCAAGTCATCATAGCATCATCACACACATCATCAGTTCAGAAGCGTGCAAAAGTAAACACATAACACATAATTCTAAGGAAAATGGGGCTTTGGACTCAAGCTATGGGGATATTGCTGGGAATGGGATAAGTATGAATCACATAGCATATAACAAGTATTTCTATGGGGAGGGTAAGTAGGACTCAAGCTATGGGGGCACCCCGGGGTTATGGGACTTTCTACATAAGCACATTCCAAACATTCACAAACCATAAGCATAATCATAAGCATAAGCATAATCTAAATATCATTTCCATAACATAATCCTACTAGTCATAACATCCCAAAATAAGTATAATACAATGTGCAAGAGTATAGTGAGTCCAATATTGCCTCTATATTGAATGAACGGGGCCTCAACAAAGTTTGAGGCTCACCCTCAATACATGAAATAAGAAGGTAAACAATACAAGGGAGAGGGAAGTAGATATTTCCCTTGGACAAAGGGCTCACCACAAGTAAATAGATTCAAGATAATCACTCGTCGTGCAGAGGTAGATGGAGGTCATTGCCGGTACCTACATGGTTAGAACATGTAGACAAGAGTATGCGGGCATGCAAATGTATATGAACATGAACCTATAACAACCTGTATGGCAAGGGCACATACATAGAAGAGAATATAAGAAAGGGATAATATAACAATATGCCATGATAATCATGATGCATGAAATGCCATAATGCTTATAATATAGAGCGGATGGGACCATAACTGACATCAAAATTAATGTGAGCTACAACATGATATTTCCCAATGAAGTGTCCCATTGGATCAAAGAAAATAACTTGCAAAAGGTAATCTACACCACACCTAAGGGGCCTCCCATTTTGGTGTGATGGACACCTTCCTTACGGGCCTCCCATTTCAGAATGATTTACATATCACAGCATATCATATCAAGCATACATTATGGGCCTCCTATTTTGATAGAAAGCTATGTTGGCACATAGTTTCGGGAAAGGAGTGGGACCCTTTATACTCCCATCCGTCTCAGTAATAAGTCATCATCCCATAAGAATACGTATACATATACGTGCTTTTAAAATGGAAACTTGACACATGAACATGAAACCATGCATAATTGGGCTTAAAAGCCTAATCACTTTCATTACTATTATGTATATGTAACAAGAGTCAAACACATTTCATAATCATGCATCATGGACTAAAAAGCCAAACAAACTTTTATGTCAAACATCATGCATAAGAGTAGATCCATACTTGTCATACTTGTTAAATCATATTGGTGTAAACACCCATGTTGCTCAAAAAGCCAAATCATAGACCTAGTGTGATCACAACCTAGCCATAACCCATACTTGTTTAAAATCATAGTCATAAACATGTTTGGGACTTAGCCCACATCAAAACTTTCATCAAAATATCTATGAGTCATACATGCAATGCCACGAGGAAAAATGGAGAATAACATGGGTACTAGGATTCATACTTTAAATTTCAAATCAAGAGTAGTTCATGAGAAATTCAAGTCAAACCAACCTTAAAAATATTATTTGAATACTACCCATGCATAAATCAAGAGTACAATGGACATGCATGTAATGACTTGGAAATTTTGAAACCTCTTATTGGTTGGTCTTAGATGATGTTGTACTGGTCATGGTTGAATTTTGGTAGCGATGGGTTGAATTTAAGTGGTCGGATTCAAAACGGACCGTTTGGTGGCATTGAGAGGTCGTTTGGGCAGTATACTCTAAAGACCATAACATTTAGTATGGGATAAACTTTGTGATCTTCTATATATCAAATTGAATCGCTCTGAGTTATTTTCGCAACGCAACTAGTTTTACTTAATTTGGAGTTCGTATGAGTATGTTATGACTAAAATAGTGACACTGCCTATAATTGGAAGGACGCTGGAAACGAGGTTTTGGAAATGGGCTATGGACTAGACCACAGACCGTGTGAAGTCCACAGTCCATGTGGGAGCTCGTGAAAGGTTTCAGTGGGCTCTTGGTGGCTTGGATCCTGGCCAAATACCAAGGTAAACCCCACGGACCACCCCACGATCTGTGAGACCCTACACGAGCCGTGAGAGGTCCCGTGGAGTGGGGTAGAGACTTGGAAAGTTTGTGGGGCTGGGCTCCAAGCCAAGTGTGGCTCCACGGACAAGTACATGATCAGTGTACAACCACACAATCTGTGAGTCCCTCCATGAAGTTTTCCAGAAAGTCCCCCGAGAGTTTGAGTCAAAATCGTGGCCAAGTGAGTGCCACACGAATAGGTAAATGGTCTATGTGCCATTGGACGTCCACCTGGGGCCTTCTGTGTGGCACTGTATTTCAGGGGTTAGTCTTCTTCATGAAATATAATTTTGTAAATTGGTTTAATCCTATGACTCTTTTAACTTCCCTAAACTCTCCTAAACCCCTAAATTCAAACCCTAATCCTATTTCACTCATCAAAAGACCCTAGAATCCTCTCTAAAATTTCTTGAATTCTCTTAACCTCCATTATTGAAAGCTTGAAGGAAAATTGGGGAAGATCATCTTGCTTGCTAAAATTCTTTATTTCCCTTGCTTAAACTCAAGGTATATGGGTTTGATTCATGGATTCCCTTTTATCCATGAAGACCCAAGAACCCTACACTTTAATTTATGATTTTAGGTTTCTTTAAGTTATGGGTTCTTTAAATTTTGAAGTATTCAATTGATTGGGATTATGTGTTGTAGAAATTATGTGATTTAATGATGATTTAAGTTTGAGTTTTATGAATGTTCATGGAAATTCTTTAAGGATCAGGGTGCATGTCCCTTTATGGTTGAATTATGCATGGGTAGATTGCATTATTCTTTAAATATGGAATTTCTCATGATTTATGTTAAAGTATCTATTGAATTGTAATTTAAAGTTTGGATTCCATTACCTATGCACTTGTTTCTCATTTATGAAATATGCATTGAAGAATTGTCATGATGAAACTCTTGTTATGATATGATATGATATATTAAGGTTTGTGATCACATAGTCTCTTCATTATGGCTCTTTGAGCATTATGGGTGCTCGCACCATTTTGATATGTTATGAAGGCTTCCTATGATAAGCTATGTAGATGGGCTACTCTTATTACATTGGTATGGAATGATTATGTGAATGATTTTTGAAACTCTTGTTGGCGGTTGGCCTAAGCATGAACATGGTTTTGATCAATATTTAAGTTTTGACTAATGATGCATGATTTGAAAAGAATGTAAGTCTTCTGATTTGAAGTTGCATGTATATATATGTATTCCTATGGAATGTGACATAGTACCAAGGGATTGGGGTCAGGAGGGACTATCTCCAAGGGTCCATAAAACTTTCAGTCAAACCATGTACCACTATGGGTTATCTCCCTATATAGGGATTAAGTTGTTATGTATCCCCTTGTTGAAGGGTTGACTAGGGATCTACTTCGCAAGTACTCCAGATCCGTGTAGTAGCTCGCTCGGGTCTTCTCCATTACCGGTTGAGGTTACATCCCTGCAATAATATGATTGTAGGATTGCATCTCATGCATCATGGGATAACATATTGTTATATTACTCTTTGGCTACGTGCACTCCTTTCGTATAACTTGTCCCCTTGTCATTTTTTTGGGTCATACTATATTGTTATATGCATTGCATGCCCGCATACGTACTCCATATTATGTGCTAACCCATATATCTGTCTATATGTTCTAACCATGTAGGGAACAAAGATGACTTCTATATTCCACCGGACGATGTGTGATCATTTCGAAGACAATTTCTTGTGGTGAGCCCTTTTTTCCAAGGGAAATAACCACCTTCTATCTATCTAGTAGTGTTTTGTTATTTTCCTTTACTTATGTATTGAGGGTGAGCCTCAAACTATGTCGAGGCCCCACTCTATCTTATGTAGAGGCTAGATGGACAAATTAAACTCTTGTACGTTGGATTATATTTGTTGGATATTATGATTATTTTTATGTTATGATTTATGATCTTTGGTTATGGAAATCGTGTTGATTGTGCATATGACTTGATTATTGTGATTGTGTAGTGACTATGTGCTTATGTGGAAAGTCCCCTAACCCGGAATGCCCCTATAGCTTGAGTCCTACTTACCTGCCCCTTAGAGATAACTTTTATGTGCTGTGTGAAATCATGTCCATCCCATTCATGGCAACATCCCCATAACTTGAGTCCAAAGCCCCATTTCCCTTAGAACTTATGTGTTATATGTTTACTTCTGCGCTTCCGAACTGACGATATGTGTGATGATACTATGATGGTTTGATCGGGGACCTTCGGGTTCTCCTTCGCCATGTCACATCTAGGACCCCTATTCAGGTCGTGATAAATATGGTATGAGAGTCCTAGGTTTGTAATGATACTCGGAGTCCAACATTCTGTGTCAATTAGAGTCTTGTTCTTGGGTGTGATCCGCGCCATGTCTATGAACAAGAGGCTATGATGACATATTTGGAACTACCTCATTTCATTTCTTCCTTATGTCGTGCCGTAAGATGTTACGATATTTCTTTCTAAACTTTGGTATTCTTGTCGCTCTTTCAGAATATGTCTTCCAAAAGAGCTCTCCTTCCCCGTCAGGCTCCCAGAATTGAGGAACAAGCTCCTCGGGCACTGGTAGAGGAGCAGGTGTCTCATGCTGAATTCAGGAATATGGTATCCATGTTGGGCCAAGTTGTTGCAAACTAAGCCCATCCGATGAATCCTGTGAACATTAGCACTCTGGCTTCAAGAGTGAGGAATTTCACCTGTATGAACCCTCCGGAGTTCTATGGCTCTAAGGTTGATAAGGATGCTTAAGAAATCATTGATGAACTCACCAAGGTGTTGACCATCATGGGTGTTGGATTGGAGGAGAAGACGGAGTTAGTGGCCTATCAACTAAAGGATGTGGCACAAGTGTGATAAAACCAGTGGCTTATTGAGAGAATGGTAGATGTTAAGGGTGGGTGGGAGGAATTCAAGATGGCCTTCCTTGATTGGTTCTTCCCACTTGAGCTTAGAGAGGCTAAGATGACCGAGTTTATAAATCTTTGACAGGGTAACATGACAGTAAGGGACTATGCCCTTAAGTTCACTAAGCTTTCCAAGTATGCTCCTATGCTTATGTCTGATCCCCTTGCTAGGATGCACAAGTTCATCTCGGGTGTCTCTGACTTGGTTGTGAAGGAGTGCCGAATGGACATGCTTGTTAGGGATATGGATATCCTTAGGCTTATGACTTATGCCGAGCAAATCGCGGGTGAAAAGCAAAAAGAACGAAGGGTGCACGAAACTAAGAGGGGCCGACTTGATAGTAGGTTCTCCAATAGGTTCTAACATGAGAATTGCTACTAAGGCGCCTCCTTCTAAGGCACAGGTTGGGGTTGGTCCCCGATTTCCTTGTTATGGTCAATGTCGGGAAAGCCATACGGGTGAATGTAGAAAGTTCACAGGTTCTTGCTTCAGATGTGGTAGCTTGGACCATAAAATCTCACATTACCCAAAGAATGTGAAGAAGGACCATGTTGCTCCCAGTGATCAAGGGAAACCAAAGGCCCCAGTTGGTGGTGCCCCTAGAAACAACCGATTTTATGCTCTTCATGCCCACCAAGAGGTTGAAGGATGCTCCGGACGTCGCGACTGGTGCATTGAAAATCTTTAACTTTGATGCTTATGCTTTACTTGATGAGGATGCAAATTTATCTTTTGTGACTCCTCTGTTGGCTGTTAAGTTTGGAGTGAGGTTTGAAACTTTGAGGGAATCCTATTCGGTATATACTCTCGTGGGTGATTCTATTATGGCTCGGAAAGTATATAGGGGTTGTCCCATGTCGGTGTTGCATAAAGTGTTCCCAGTGACCTTGTAGAACTTGAAATGTATGATTTTGATGTAATTATTGGGATGGATTGGTTGCATGTATCATATGCCTCAATTGATTGTAGAACTAGGCAAGTCAAGTTCTAAGTTCCTAATTAACCCATGTTGGAATGGAAGGGTAGTGATTCCATGGTTAAGGGTCGGTTTATTTCCCACCTAAAAGCCCGGAAGATGATCTGTAAAGGGTGCATATATCATGTTGTGCGGCTTAGAGATGTGGAGGGTGAATTTCCTAGGTTTGAATCGTTTTCAGTGGTAAATGAGTTTCTCGATGTGTTTTTCGAGGACTTGCCCAGTATCCCGCCCGATAGAAAAGTGGATTTTGGTATAGACCTTCTTATGGATACTCAACCTATTTCTATCCCTATATATTGTATGGCCTCGGTGGAGTTGATAGAATTGAAAGACCAATTGAATTATTTGTTAGAAAAGGGGGATATTAGACCGAGCATTTCAACTTGGGGTACTCCCGTGTTATTTGTGAGGAAGAAGGATGGGTCTCTCTGGATGTGTATTGATTATAGTTAATTGAACAAGGTGACTATTAAGAATAGGCACCCATTACCTAGGATTGATTATTTGTTTGACCAATTTCAAGGAGCTACTAATTTCTCCAAGATAGATCTTTGTTTGGGTTATCACCAATTGAAGGTAAGGAAGTGTGATATTTTGAAGACGGCCTTCTGGACTCGTTATAGGCATTTTGAATTTGTAGTGATATCATTTAGGTTTACAAATGCCCCGGCGGTGTTTATGGATCTTATGAATCGGGTGTTCAATCTGTTCTTTGATAATTTTGTGGTGGTCTTCATTGATGATATTTTGAACTACTCTCGTAGTGAATAAGAACATTTGAGTCATTTGAGGTTGGATCTCCAAACTTTGAGAGAGAAGAAATTGTATGCCAAATTTCACAAGTGTGAGTTTTTGTTGGGAGAAGTTGCCTTTCTCGGTCATGTGGTATCCGGTGATGGCATCAAAGTGGATCCTAAGAAAATCAAAATGGTGAGGGATTGGCCTAGACAATTGACTCCTTCTGATATTAGAAGTTTCCTTGGTTTGGCCGACTACTATAGAAGGTTTGCTGAAGGGTTTTCCTCTATAACATCTCCATTGACAAAATTGACTCCAAAGAAATCCAAGTTTGTGTGGACAAATGAATGTGAGAAGAGTTACCAATCTTTGAAGGATCGACTTACATCGACTCCAATTTTGACTTTTCCAAATGGGTTAGATGGGTTTGTGATTTATTATCATGCATCGCCTGTTGGTTTGGGTTGTGTACTTATGCAACATGGTAAGATGATAGCTTATGCTTCCCAACAATTGAAGGTCCATGAACAAAATTATCCGGCCCATGATCTTGAGTTAGCGGCGGTGGTGTTTGCCTTGAAAATATGGCGACATTATTTGTTTGGGGTTCACGTGGATGTTTTCACCGATCACAAGAGCTTACAATATGTGTTCACCCAAATGGACCTTAATTTGAGGAAAAGGAGATGGTTGGAGCTTCTTAAAGATTATGATATGAGTGTGCTTTATCACCCCGGAAAGGATAATGTTATATCAAATGCTCTTAGTAGACTCTCTATGGGGAGTGTGGCACATATGGATGAGGGAAAGAAAGATATAGCAAAGGATGTGCACTATTTGGCTAGATTGGGTGTGAGGTTGGCCGAATCTGACAATGGCAAAATCCTTGTGCAAGGTGGATCCGAGTCTTCTTTGGTAGTTGATGTTAATGCTAAACAAAATTTAGATCCTTCCTTGATAGAGTTGAAGAAGTTGGTTGCCGATGGGAAGATTGAGGTTTTCTCCCAAGGGAAGATGGTGTGCTTCGGTACCAAAATCGCTTATATGTTCTGGATGTGGATGGCTTGAGGGAAATCATCATGAAAGAGGCTCACAATTTACCATACTCTATTAATCCCAGATCTACATAAAATGCACCGGGATTTAAGAGAGTTGTATTGGTGGCATGGTATGAAGAAATATATAGTAAAATTCGTATCGGAGTGTCCTAATTGCCAACAAATGAAAGTGAAACATCAAAGGCCCAGTGTCTTGGCATAAGATATTGAAATTCCTACTTGGAAGTGGGAAGATGTGAACATGGACTTTGTGGTGGGGTTACCCCGTACTCGGAGGCAATTTGATTCTATATGGGTCTTGGTTGATAGAATGAATAAATCAACTCACTTCTTACTGGTTAATACTAGCTATAGTTCCGAGGAGTATACTAAGGTATACATTCATAAGTTGGTGAGATTGCATGGTGTGCCATGGTCTACCATATCGGATCATGGTACTCAATTTACTTCTCATTTTTGGAGATATTTTCAAAAAGAACTTGGTACTAAGGTAAAGTTGAGCACCACATTTTATCCTCAAACCGATGGGCAAGTTGAGAGGATAATTCAAACCTTGGAGGACATGTTGAGGGATTGCGTGTTGGAGTTTAAGGGAAATTGTGATGACCACCTACCGCTCATCGAGTTTGACTATAACAATAGTTTTCATGCTAGCATTGGTATGGATCCGTTTGAAGCTTTGTATGGTAGGAGATGTAGGTCTCCGGTTGGGTGGTCCGAAATAAGTGAGGCGACCTTGCTAGGTCCAGACTTGGTTGTTGTGGCCATTGAAAGGTGAAGTTGATTAGAGAAAGATTGAAGATAGCCTAAAGTCGCAAAAAGTCTTATTGGCATGTTAGGAATAGGGACCTTGAATTTCATGTGGGTGATTAGGTGTATGTGAAGGTGTTCCCCATGAAGGATATAATGCGTTTTGACTAAAAGGGCAAGTTGAGCCCAAGGTACGTCGGACCTTATGAGATTGTGGAGCAGGTTGGTAATGTAGCTTATAGGTTGGACTTATGGTTTGACATGAGCTCTATTCATCCGGTTTTCCATGTATCTATGTTGAGGATGTTGGTTGGTGACCCTAAGGCAATTACACCTTTGGAGGGTGTGACAATTGAAGAAAACTTGACCTATGAAGAGGTGCTGGTCGAGATTTTGGATAGACAAGTGAAGCGGCTTCGCAATAAGGAGGTAGCTTCGGTTAAGGTGCTTTGGAGGGATCAAGATGTGGAGAGTGCAACGTAGGAAGAATAGTTGGACATGATGGAGCGATATCCTTACCTCTTCCAATCTACTAAAGCGTAAGGTACTAGGTTTTATCCTTTTATTGTCCTAGTTCTTTATTTCTTGAATTTCATGACATTGCATGCATATATGAGCACAAAAGTGATTTAAATGATATTTTGGCATGAATTTTTAAAGACATTTGATATGATGCATCATCTTTTGAGTTATGATTAGAATGTCTCTTGTTTTGATTGATGTCCTCAAGTCGTAGTCTTAGCTCATTCGAGGACGAATGTTCCCAAGGGGAAAATGATGTAATGACTCAAAAATTTTTGAACTTCTTATTAGTTGGTATTGGATAATGTTGTACTAGTCATGGTTGAATTCTTGTAGCCATGGGTTGAATTTCAGTGGCCGGATTCAAAATGGACCGTTTGGTGGCATTGAGATGTCGTTTGGGCAGTGTACAAAGTTCAAAACTTTTTGTAAGTGATGAACTGTTTGGCCTGCTATATATCAAACTGAATCTCTCTAAGTTATCTTCGTAATGCAACTGATTTCACTCAATTAGGAGTTCGTATGAGAATGTTATGGCAAAAACAGTGAGACTGCCTGTACTTGAAGGATGCTAGAAACGAGGTTCTAGAAATGGGCTAAGGAGTGGACCACGTACCGTGTGAAGGTCCACGGTCCATGTGGGGGCTTGTGGGAGGTTCCAATGGGCTCCTAGTGGCCAGGACCCTGGACAAAGACCAAGGCAAACCCCACGGACCACACAACGGTTCGTGAGACCCTACACTGCCCGTGAGAGGTCCCGTGAAGTGGGGCAGAGACTTGGCAAGTTTGTGGAGATGGACTCCGGGCCAAGTATGGCTCCACAGACCAGTACACGATCTGTTTTCATCCATACGGTCTAGGCTTCACTCCTTGAAGTGTTCCAGAAAGTCCCCCGAGAGTTTGAGTTGGAATAAAGGCCAAGTGAGGCCACACGGATAGGTAAACGGTTCGTGTGCCATTGGAAGGCCAGCTGGGGCCTTCTGTGTGGCATTGTATTTTAGGGGTTAGTTCTCATTATTACAGATAATTTTGTAAATTAGCTTAATCCTATGACTCTTTTAACTTCCCTACACTCTCCTAAACCTCTAAATTCAAACCCTAATCCTATTTCACTCACCAAAACACTCTTGAATCCTCTAAAAATTTCTTGAATTCTCTTGACCTCCATTGTTGAAAGCTTGAAGGAAAATTGGGGAAGATCATATTGCTTGCTAAAATTTTCAATTCCCTTGCTTATACTCAAGGTATGTGGGTTTTATTCATGGATTCCCTTTCATCCATGAAGATCCAAGAACCCTACTCATTAATTTCTGATTTTAGGTTTCTTTAAGTTATGGGTTCTTTAAATTTTGAAGTATTCAATTGATTGGAACTATGTTTTGTAGAAATTAGGTGATTTAATGATGATTTAAATTTGAGTTTTATGAATGTTCTTTGAAATTCTTGAAGGATTAAGGTGCATGTCCCTTAACGGTTTAATTACGCATGGGTAAATTGCATTATGTTTTAAATATGGAATTTCTCAGGATTTATGTTGAAGTATCTCTTGAATTGTAATTTAATGTTTGAATTCCATTACCCATGCACTTGTTTCTCATTCATGGAATATGTATTGAAGAATGTTTATGATGAAACTCTTGTTTTGATATGATATGTTAAGGCTTGTGATCACATAATCTCTCCGTTATTGCTCTATGAGCATTATGGGTGATTGCACCATTTTATATGGTATGAAGGCTTGATATGATAAGCTATGCAGATGGAATACTCTTATTGCATTCATATGCAATGATTATGAGAATGATTTTGGAAACTCTTGTTGGTCTTTGGCCTAAGCATGAATATGGTTTTGATCAACGGTTTCAGTTTTCACTAATGATGAATGATTTGAAAAGAATGTAAGTCTTCCAATTTGAAGTTGCATGTATATATATGTATTCCTGTTGGATGAGACTTAGTACCAAAGGATTGTAGTGGGGGTGGATTATCTCCAAGGGTCCATACTCCTTTCCGTCAAACCATGTGCCACCATGGGTTATCTCCCTAGATAGGGATTGACTTTTTATGTATCCCCTTGTTGAATGGCTGACTAGGGATCTACTTGGCAAGTAGTCCGAATCTGGGTAGTAGCTTGCTCGAGTCTCCTCCGTTTTCGGTTGAGGTTACATCCCCGCTATAATATGATTGTAAGATTGCATCTCATGCATCATGGCATAACATATTGTTATATTACTCTTTGGCTACGTGCACTCCTTTCGTACCACTTGTCCCCTTGTCATGTTGTTGGGTCATACTATATTGTCATATGCATTGCATGCCCACATACGCAGTACATATTATGTGCTAACCCATACTTTTTTCTACATGTTCTAACCATGTAGGGACCAGAGACGACTTCTATATTCCATCGGATGACGTGTGATCATCTTGAAGACTATTGCTTGTGGTGAGCCCTTTTTTCCAAGAGCAATAGCCACCTTCTATCTACCTATGTTATCATTTATGAGATTTGGTTGTGGAAATTGTGTTGATTATGCTTATGACTTGATTATTGGGATTGTGTGTTGACTATGGGTTTTTGTGGAAAGTCCCCTAACCCGGAATGCCCCCATAGCTTGAGTCCTACTTACCCACCCCTTAGAGATAACAACTATGTGCTATGTGAAATCATGTTCATCCCATTCCCGATAACATCCCCATAGCTTGAGTCCAAAGCCCCGTTTCCCTTAGAACTTATGTGTTATGTGTTTACTTCCGCGCATCCAAACCGATGATGTGTGTGATGATGTGTCACGACCCGGATAGGGGGCCTAGATGTGACATGGTTAAAGAAGACCCCGAAGGGCCTCGATCAAGACATCATAGAATCATTACTCATCATTGGTTCGGAAATGCGGAAGCTAAACATATAGCACATAGATTCAAGGGATTTGGGGACATGGGACTCAAGCTATGAGGACAAAACGGGAATAGGATAGATATGCTTGCAGATAACACATAGTCATACATCATGCTCAACATTCAAGCCATTATCATAACATGAGAACATGATCCTAAATCAAAAGAAGTAGAATCATATTACATAGGCAAATATCCAACATAAGAGTCAAACATACAAGAGTAAGGATTTGTCCAAACATGCCTCTACATAGAAGAGCGGGACCTCGACAAGCTTCAGGCTCACCCTCAAGTCAAAGAAAGTAAATACATGAAAGTAAAGAGGTAGATAGACGGTGGCTATTGCCCTTGAACAATAGGGCTAACCAATAGCAAGTCTTCAATTAAGATATCAAACGTCGTCACGGAGTATGTAGTAATCACCCTCGTCCCCTACATGGTTAGAACATGTAGAAAAGAATATTGGTTAGCACAATAAAGCACTAAGTATGCAGACATGCAATGCCTAAGACAAGTATAGTGTGAGAAACTACATGTCAAGGGGACAAGTGGTATGAAAGGAATGCACGTAGCCGAAGAGTAATATAACAATATGCCATGCCATGATGCATGAGATGCAATATTATGATCATATATATAGCGGGGATGTACCTCAACTGAGAAAGACAAAAAGATCCGGATGAGCCACTACCCGAACCCGGTACTACTTGCCAAATAGTACCCTAACACCCTTAAACAAGGGGAAACAAAACAGAGTTCCCTATATAAGGAATTAACCCATGGTGGCACATAGTTTGACGGAAATGAGTATGGACCATGTGGCGATAGTCCACCTGGACTCCAATCCCTCGAGAATACGTATAGGTACATGCAACATTTAAATCTGAAAACTTACACTTACTTTCAAAACATGCATACACTTAATAAAAATAGAACCCTAGTTAAAAACTTGTTCATGCTTGAGCCAAAACTTATCCAAAATCTTGCAAAAATTGTCATGATTTTATCTTGTCAATGCAATAAAAGTAGCCTATCTAATAGCTTATAATATCAAGCGTTGTAACTTACGAAAATGGTGCAAGCACCCAAAATGCTCATAGAGCCAAAACGGAGAGACTATATGATCATAAGCCTTTACAAATACTTATCATATCATAAAAAAAATTTCCATCATAACCATAACCATGCATATGCCATGAATGAAATTCAAGATCATGGGTAATAGAATTCAAACTTGATTTGACAATTTGAAAGACAATAGATAATAAAACATGTAGAAATCCATGAATAAGTTATAATGCAAGTTACCCATGCTTAATTGAATCATGAAATTGAACAGTAAGTTGATTAAATAGGGTTACAATAATCATCCATGAATTCAAGTGTAAAATCATGTTTAAATAACCTAATAACTACAGAACTCAAGTCCCAACACTAATCTACAACAATATTGGAAGAAACCATAACTAATTGAAAACTTGGAAATCAATTTAAAGGGTTAGGGTTCTTAGAATCTTCAAGGATGAAAGAGGATCCTTGAATCAAGTCCCACATACCTT
>JBCEWC010003297.1:0-30816 GCA_038996855.1 Solanum aculeatissimum
GATAGGGTATTGAAGTAGAATTTTTTTTTTATAAAAAAAATAATTTTTTCAAAAATAATTATTTGGGATTAGGGTTGCGGTGATAGGGATTGAGCATTAACAATCAAGCTTGATTTACTTTTTTTTGGCTTTAAGAGATTAAAGTGGGTTGAAGCATTTAAACCCAAACCATAATTGACCAAATCCATATTTACCCATATTTTATATGGATGAATTGTGATCCAATCCATTTTAGTTCAATCCATATTCAATCCATCCAAATCCGATCCAATCCACCTATTTGCCACCTCTAGTCATAAGGTTACTACTGAACCAGTGAATAAGATATTGAGTCTTATTTCTATGTATGTGGTTCTCCAATATCCTTCGTTTTTGCCACCAAAATCTCAACCATCACACTTTATCCTCCATAAGGCTGCATACTAGTCCTTTTAGACGTCTAAGTCTTTTCACATCACACCTCTTACTCTTCCCTTCTTTAATTTTCTATTTAATCGTGTTCCTCTCTCCTCTTTCATTCATCTATTATTGCCTTGACACCCATAAAAAATTCTCCCCTTTCTTCATCTCCCATGGAATCTTTATCAAGCCCTACTTCACCCGATTCTCTTAAGAAAACCACATCCGAATCACATGCAATAATGGTTCATGAGTCCGCAAATCTCCCTCCTCCTCTGAAACTTCATCTTTCTCATTATGCAGAATGGGGGTCATTCCAAAACCATTTTCTCAATTTACTTTACCCCTTCCTATTCTTATTCTTCTTCTTCAGTGGACGACGTGACCATTGCAAATTTAATTCCCAAAAGTGTGAGGAGTCAGTTATGCAGAGCCAGTAAAGAACCCATAAAGGTATCTGATGACTTTCCCTCTCCTGATTGGGTTCCTCCCTCTGGTCCTTCACACGTACCCCAGACCTACACTTACAAGAGAAAGGAGGATCAAATTCTTCAACAAGCATTACAACACAGTAAGAAATCCAAGTCCTCTACACCCTCTTCCTCTAACCCTCCTCAGCAAAGTAAGACCTTATATTGCATCAGGTTTGTCGAGGTGTTATATGCAAGAATGAAATTCCTAAACCTCCTTGTCCCCCTTTAAAGACACCACTCACTTCTTTCTTGAAATCCACTTCTAGGACTAAAGCATCCTCCAAACCCATGAAACCAGTTGCTCAACCTTGTTTTTATGATGAGTCTGATTCTAAAGCTCATACTGTTAACCCTGCTTTTCTAAATTCTTTTGATCCATAATTATCGTCCCTCATTCACTTTTACCAAGACTCTCTTCATAGAGGTAGTGTGGTTACTGGCTTTGGAGTTCCAGAGATGGTTGTGTTGTTACAAAAATTGGAAGTCCAGGGATGGTCCTTACTATTCTTGCAAGGGGATGTTCAATGCTGGTTCGCCAAATTAGAGATGTATGAATTCTATGGAAGGGGTGAGTCTCATGGTTCCTTGTTATCTACTTCGGTTCATAGATAGTCTATTCATCTAGCCACATAAGATATATCTTGCATTTTGGGTATTCCCAATGATGATTGCGATCACTACGTCAGGTATGAGTGACCTCCTCTTAAAAATTTGGCTTCTACACTTGCTATCTCTTGTAAATTTTCTAGTTGTCCATCTCTGGTGCAACACAGGTGAGTGCTTCGAAGTGAAATATCCCTCCTTCATCATCTCTACTTCAATGTGGTCCATAAGATTTTGATTCCAAGAAAGGAGAGATGGTTTGAGGCAAGCTATCTTGACTTGACTCTCATGGAACTGTTGGATTCAAATGTTCCCGTCAATTTACATAGCCTAATCATCAAGCATATGCGGCGAGTCCTTCTTCCAGATATGAATAGACATGCTCTTCCCAATAGATTATGGCTTGCCACCATTCTTGAGGCCTATTCTGTCCCTGTGCAGGTCTGGACTGTGCAAACTACTAAGGATGTTCTAGGAATGGTGAACGATGCTGCACTACCTAGTTCTGTGAGGCATTTGGACACTTCTTTGAAGCGGTTGGAGGCTTCCCTAGAAGCTAAGACGTCTGAGTTCGTCACTGCTCATGAAGCATTTTCTTAGGAACGAGGGGCCCTACTCTTCTTGATTTCTGAGTTGGAAACCATACTGTACAGAGAGCGTGCTGACCATGCTGCAATAATTCATAAGCTCTCTCAACTGCTTGCATTTGTTGATCCCTCTTCCTGATAGTCCTTTCCTTGGCTTATCTCTATCTGATTTACTGTTTTGCTGGATGTGCCTTAGAAACTTCTTCTTTTATATCTGATTGATATCTTGCGGTTATGACCTGCTTATTTTGCATAGTGTTTGTCTACACTCTATAATATTTGTCCTGTGATTTTCGTATGGTTTTGTATATTTTGGAGATAGCCCTAGAAGCCTTGAATTATATATTATGACTTTTCTCACTATGTGTGTCATAGGACTTTGTTTTCAATGATGCCGAAAAGGAAAGTTATTTTCTGAGTTGTGCAATGTTTATAACCCTTGATTAACCTATTTCATTCTTCAATTCTTTTCTTAGTAGCAGCAGATAAGACGTATGGATGCATATACTCAGGAGGTTTGTCATCTTAAAAAAAGGGGAATATGTTGAGTTCAATGCAGTTTTGATGATGGACAAGGGAACATGAAATATGTTGATCAGTCAGGTTCTCTTGTAACACCCCAGGTTTGGATCTTACGAGCGCAAAAAGATTGGCCTAAAAAATGAACTGGAGTCACTGTACGAGTGTGAGATAAGACCCGTAAGAAGAGTTATAGATCGTAAGTGGGTTTGTAGGTGGAGGTATTTAGCTTGAAAATAATTGGAGTTTTAAGGAAAGTGACCTGCGAGTTATCAGATGACCCGTATAATGGGTTACGACCCATAGAAATCCTTCCTAGAGTGAGGGATAGAAAATAACGAAAATGTTTAAGTGTGGAAGGACACTGAGAGTCCAACCATGACCTTTATGTTCAAGTATAGATCATAAGAAGGTTCATGATTTTGGGGAAAAAATAATTGTTTCTGGATCTTTGCTTATGAACAAAAGTACGGTTCGTGCTTCTTTGTACGACCTATAAATTGGGCACTGATGGTTTGCACTGATGGATTCAATAGGGGTATTTTCAACCTTTTCTATTCCCTTAAAGGCCTTATCTAGCCCTTCCATACCCTCATGCAATTCCAAGCCCATTTCCTATTAAGTCGAGTGCACACGATTCCAATCGCCTAAGTTCTAGCATGAGTTCTTATATGTATCTACTTTAAATGATCATATCTCTTATCAGAAAATGAATTAGATTTTAGAAAACCTACCAAATGAAGATCTTTTAATTATTTTTCCAACTGAACTGGTTTTACGGAGTTTGGACCAAAAGGTTACGCCCATTTTAGTGAAGCCCAACCAGGCTGCCAGTTTATACAACCCAATCTACGGGCCGTTGATTGACTTACGACCTGTAAATGAACTTTTGTGAAAACTTTTCGGCCAGTTTTAAAAATGGTATTTTTGTCCTTTCCTCACACCCTAAGCCAATGTCATGTCATTTTCGCTTCTTACACACCCTATATCAATCTAAAACTCCCCCAAATAACCCTATTCCTAAAGCATCCTCCCAAAACTGAAATCCCAAATCATGTCAACCTCCCCCAAGGTCCTCCATTGAATAATAAAGTTAGGGCTTCATGTTTTTCCACCAAAGTTCGTGATTTCTCCATAGTTCTTCGACTAAGGTATGTTGGTTTTATTTATGAAGCCTTTTCCTTCACAATGCTCAAGTTCCCTATTTTATTTTTGGGTTCAAGGTTTATGTTTGTTTTGAAGTTTTGGAAAGTTTTTTTAATCATGTAGTTTGTGATGCATTTTTATTTATATGAAGTATATTAGTTTTATATTATGACCTATCATGCATATTGAGTTGAAATTCATGATTTTCTAGTTAGGGTTTTACAAGTACCATGTTGGGTTGATTTGAATGATTCCAAATGATTATATCCTATCTTATGTATGCATGATATATATATGAATTTCATGTTTAAAATACTTTGAGCAAGCAAATCCCATGTTTTGACCTAACCTATATGAAGAGGATATTTTATGAAAGAAGGAAGTCCCAATCCATGCTATATAAGAATATAAAGATCCTAAATGTTAAGAGTAGTTATTTATGTTATGGATTCATGAAAATACTATGAAACTTTATGTAAGATCATGAATTCCTTCCTTTATACATCACAAATATTATGAATAATGAAGGTTGCCAAGTATGCTATGATACCCATTGAAGTTATAAGAAAGCTATGCATTATTGAAAGGGCTATTTTATTATGTTATGGTGTACATGTTTATGCATATCATGACTATACTCTTGTCTATATGTTATTTGGGACTAGACTCATTGGAGTCGAGAATGAATGAACGGAAAAAAGGGTGGTATTCCCATAAGGTTCTTATCATACGTTAACAAAAAAGGTGGTGTTCTCGTAAGGTTATTATAAGGCATTAATCGAAAAGGATAGTGTTCTCATAAGGTTATTATGAGGCATTAACAAAAAAGGGTGGTGTTTCAGTAAGATGAATGATAGTCCATTAGTAGAGGAATATGAGATGATGAGCCGATAGTAGAGGCATAAACAAGATTATGATGTTAGCTGATAGTATAGGCTTAGCCAAGACTAGGAGCTATCTTTGTGATGATGATTAATGTTCTATATGTTTATCGGATGGGTTAGTAGAATACCTCTCCACTAATGTTTTCATGCTTCATGATTATTATTATTCCGTGAGAGTTTTACTAAGCACCTAGTGGACTTTGGGATTAGTGCGGAAGCTCCTCGTTAGAAGAGGCATGAGACTGTTAGTAGAATCCCATTTTCCCATAACTATACGCCACCGTAGGAAATAGGAGTCACCCTCTAGTAGACGTTGATTTCTAGACTAACCGATATTAGAGGTTTCTCAATAGCAAGGGTTTAGTGGATCCACTTAGGCATTTTAGGACGTCACCTTAGCAAGTGATCTCCCCCTTTCATCTAGTGTAGGGGAAACATCGACACTCCGTGGTTAGCTCACATGGTTTATGTTAGTTAAAGGGTACTCTCACATATGTTCAAGTTCTTCTTAGGACCCCAAGATGTACTTCTATGCTGATCTAAGATGGTTCCCTCTTATTATATTTGAAGATGTCTATTTCTATGAAAAGTGTTTTAAAGTTCTTGTAACTCGTGGTTTTACAAGTTCAAATGGTGTTTATCCTAAAGGTGTATGGCTATGTCCAAAATTATGTAAGGTGGTCTCCACTATGATTACTAATATTTCTTTCATAGTAAAATAGTCTTTTATGTAAAGTGATGTACTGTTCACCCAAGGATGATAGCATTTTAATTGTTCATAACAACATATAATCTTCTCACTAATCAAAGTCTACATGTCTCATTATGCTTTCAAGTAAGTTTAAGTTCTTTATTTCTCATATGCATTATCTTATGTTTTATGGCTAAAATAGTGTGTTAAATGATCTCCGATATGTATGTTCTCCTCATACTTCAAAGATGTTTCTTCTATGGAATATGATTTAAATCTCTATACTTCATGCTTATTCTAAGTTAATGATTCCCATATTCACGACTATGTTCATCCATGTATCCTACCAAGTCTTATCTAAAGTTATCTTTTTATGTTTAAATGATGTTGGCTTGATTAGAACTTACTAATGCTTTTAGAAAATATAGGTAATAATATGAGACTTAGTATGAATCATTTCATCATTGTTTCCATGTCATACATTGCATATCTATATACCACTACATTTAAAGTACTGAAGCATACTTCTATGTCTACATGATTTAACCATGTAGGGACTGACGCTCCTCAGTATCCTCCACATGGCTAGCTTGGATTTGTGAAAATTGTGCTTGTGGTGAGTCCTTTAGTTCAGGGAAAATATCCTATTTCTATATTTCTCATGTCGAGACTTTATTTCACTTTACTTTCTAATTTGAGGGTGAGCCTTGGACATGTCTTGGTCCCCGTCCTATTCATGCTCATAGGTATTGTTGGATACTACGCTATGTACCTATGATCTGATGTTGAGATTATTTTTTGGAGATTTATCCCTTAGACCCTACCTCTTATGTGGTGCTATTTGATGTTATTGATTATGATGGAAAATGATAAAAGTCCTTAGTACCTATTTCCCCATAGCTTGAGTCCTACTTGCCATCCCCTTAGTACTTACTTGCTATGTGTTTCATAAAAATCCTACTCCCCTATTCATATCCATAGCGTGAGTCATAAGCCCTTATTCCCTTAGAATTATATGTTCAATGTTTGCTTTAAATCATAGGTATATGTGCAAACGATATGCTAAGAGGCTTGTTTGGGTTGCCTTCGGGCTTCCCATTTGTTGTGTGACGACTAGGCCCTTAGATATGGTTTTTACAATCTTAGTATCAAAGAACTTATTTTATAAATGATCCTCGACATCCAACACACCGCACCGAGTAGAGTCTTACTCTTGGGTGTGAAGCGTGCCACATCTATGAGTAGGAGGCTATAAGGTGTTTAGGAATTGTCTCACTTCTTTCAAGATCCATGTCATGCCTTAGTTTTTTCCTAAGATTCCTTTATCTAAGGGATCTCTTTGAGATTTTCAAAATAATGCCTCCAAGAAGGATACCTCAAGACCCATAAGAAGAAAGAGTAACTCATGCGGAATTTTGAGCCTCCCTCACTATGTTGGCACAAATTGTGACCAACCAAGCCAACAAAGGAGGTAATGTTCCAAATTCTCCCACTCTAGATTCAAGAGTAAGGGACTTTCTAGGATGAACACTCCTATGTTCCATGGATCAAAGGTAGAGGAGGATACTCAAGAGTTTGTGGATGAAGTGCACAAAGTGTTGGCCGTTATGGGAGTGACTTCAGAGGAGAAGGCGGAGTTAATGGCTTTACAATTAAAAGGGATTGCTCAGTTTTGGCATACTTAATGGAAGAGTGAGAGGGACAAATATTGGGGTTTTATTCATTAGGGAGAGTTCAAGGATGCATTCCTAGATCGTTTCTTTCCCTTGGAGTTGAGGGAAGCTAAGATGCAAGAATTCATTAACCTTAAGCAAGGGAATATGGGTATGAGGTAGTATTCCCTCAAATTCACACAATTCTCCAAATATGCCCCATCATTGGTCACCAACCCCATGCTAGAATGAGCAAATTTATGTCAGGGTTATCAGATAAGCTTGTTCAAGAATGTCGGACTGCCATCTTAGTAAAGTAGATGATTTTGAGGCTTATGAACTATGCAAAAAAATTGAGGATGAAAAGATGAGAAAGAGTGCAAGAAAATCAAAGAGGGAACATTTTGATGAGGGTGGATTATCCTCTACTAGGAACTTTTGATCCTAAGAAAAGAGGGAGAGAAACCCCTATCCTATTTATGATAAGTGTGGAAGAATATATCTAGGGGAATGTTTGATGGGACATAAAGGTTGCATTGAGTGTGGTGAGTTAGGACACAAGAGAAGGGATTGCCCAGTGGTCGCTAGAAAGGGATGAGAAAGAGCTCGAAATGCCTTTCCCAGTAAGAATGTGTTCCTCCCAAATGTGTTAATGATTGATGCTAGATGGTTTCATTATTATGATGCTACAATCGATGTTTTGGTTCAAGTGGTCGCGTTAAGATATTGGTGGAGTGGTAGTTTCAATGTTTATCCCCATACATCATTTATTCTAGTCTTTTCTTATTGATCATTGTATATGTATATTCACGGAGTTTGTTTTACTTGGAATCTCATGTGCAATCATGAAAATATGTCATGTGTGTACCAAATAAAATATTGGTGTTAATGATTTAAAACTTAATGAAAATGATTTTAATTAGAGTCTTAAGTGTGATTATGAAAAACATGTTATGTATCCATTCAAAAGAGATGACATTTAATGTTAAAGATTTAAAAACCTTGCATGAAAGTGTTGTTGGGTTGTGTGTGTTTGATTGATGATAGTTTGCTATGTGTGCATGTTCATTTCCCTCTTATCGTGATAGCTTGATCAACATTTGGGTACGAAGGTTCCAAAGGGGGATATTGTAACACCCCAAATTAGGATCCTAAGAGTGCAGAAAGATTGACCTGAAAAATGACCTGGAGTCACTGTACGAGGGTGACATGTGGACCGTAAGAGGAGTGACGGATTGTAAGTGGGTTTGTAAGTGGAGGGACTCAGCTTGAAAGAATTAGAGTTTTCAGGAAAGTGACCTATTACTTATTAGACGACCCTTATAATGGGTTACGACTTGTAGATATCCTTCATGGAATGAGGCTAGGAAAATAAGGAAAATATTTATGTGTGAAAGGACCCTACGAGTCCAACCGCAACCCATAATTCATATACGGCTCATAAGATGGTTCGTGATTTTGAAGCAAAAATAATAGTTTCTAGATCTTTGCTTACGAACAACAGTATGGTTCGTGCTTCTTTGTATGGCTCGTAAACTGGGCTCTCATGGTTTGGACTGATGGATTCATTAACGGTATTTTCAACCTTTCCTATTCCCTTAACAACCTTATCTAGCCCCTTCATGGCCCCTCATGAAATTCAAAGCCCCTCTCCCATCTAGTCGAGTGCAAAAGATTCCAATCATTGAAGTTCTAGCATGAGTTCGTATATGTGTCTAATTTAAATGATCATATCATACAATACACAACAAATTAGATTTTGGAAGACCTACCAAATGAAAGCTCTTTGAATTATCTTTCCCTTGCAACTGATTTCATCTTATTCGGAGTTTGGACCAAAGGTTATGCATATTTTAGTGTAACACTACCAAGCTTCCAGTTTATACGACCCACTCTATGGTTCGTGGATTGACTTACGACCAGTAAATGGGCTTTCATGAAAATGTTCCGGCCAGTTTTATAAAGGGTGTTTGTTTCCTTTCATCATACCCTAAGCCTAATGCCATGTTGTTTTGGCTTCTTACACACCCTATATCAGTCTAAAACTCTCCCAAATGACCCTATTCCTAAACCATCCCCCAAAAACCTAAATCCCAAATCCTCTCAACCTCCCCCAAGGTCTTTTATTGAAGACTAAAGCTAGGTTTTTGGGTTCCTCCACCATAGTTCATGATTTCTCCATAGTTATTCCGCTACCTTCACCATAGTTCATGATTTCTCCATAGTTATTCCGCTACCTCCACCAAGTTCATGATTTCTCCATAGTTATTTCGCTAAGGCATGTTGGTTTGATTTGTAAAGCCCTTTCCTTCACAAAGCTCAAGTTCCCTATTCTATTTTTGGGTTAAGGTGTATGTATGTTGTGAAGTTTTGGAAAGTTCGTTTAATCATGTAGTTTGTGATGCGTACTTATTTATATGAAGTATATTAGTATTATATTATGACCTATGATGCATATTATGTTGAAATTCATGATTTTCTAGTTAGGGTTTTACAAGTACCATGTTGGGTTGATTTGAATTATTCCAAATGATTACATCCTATCTTATGTATGCATGATATATATATATATATATATATATCATGTTTAGAAGTGTTTGAGAATGAAAATCCCATGTTTTGACCTAACCTATATGAAGAGGATGTATTATGAAAGGTGGAAGTCCCAATCCATGCTATACAAGAATATAAAGGTCCTAACTGTTAAGAGTCATCACTTGTGTTAAGGCTCCATGAGAATACTATGAAACTTTATGTAAGATCATGAATTCCTTCCTTTATACATCACAAAAAATATGAATGATGAAGGTTGCAAAATATGCTATGAAACCCATTGAAGTTATAAGAAAGCTAAGTATTATTGAAAGGTCTTATTTATTATGTATGGTGTACAAGTTTATGCATATCATGACTATACTCTTTTCTATATGTTATTTGGGACTAGACTCACTAGAGTCAAGAATGAATGAATGACAAAAAAGGGTCGTGTTCCAGTACGGTACATGTTAAATTAAATTCTGAAAAGGGTGTGTTTCAGTAAGGTTCTTATCATATGTTAACTGAAAAGGGTAGTGTTCCCATAAGGTGATTATGAGGCATTAACTAAAAAAGGTGGTGTTCCCATAAGGTGATTATGAGGTATTCACCAAAAAGGGTGGTATTCCCATAAGGTGAATGGTAGACCGTTAGTAGAGGGATATGAGATGATGAGCCGATAGTAGAGGCACATACAAGATTATAATGCTAGCCAATAGTAGAGGCTTAGCCAAGACATAAGAGCTATCTTTATGATGATGATTAATGTTCTAAATATTTATGGGACAGGTTTGTAGAATACCTCTTCAAAAATGATTTCATGCTTATGATTATTCTGTGAGAGTTTTACATAGCACAGAGTGGACTTTGGGATGAATGTGAATGCTCCCTGTTATAAAAGGCATTAAACCGTTAGTAGAATCCTATTATCCCATAACTACGTCCGACCGTAGGAAATAGGAGTCACCCGCTAATAGAGGTTGATTTCTAGACCAACCAATAGTAGAGGTTGCTCAATAACAAGGATTTAGTGGATCCACTGAGGCATTTTAGGAGGTCACCTTGGCAAGTGATCTCCCACTTTCTTCCAGTGCAGGGAAAACATCGGGACTCCATGGTTAACTCACATGGGTTATGCTGGTTAAAGGGTGCTCTCACATATGATCAAGTTCTCCTTATGACCCCACGATGTAATTCGGTGATCTAGGATAGTTGCCTCTTATTATGTCTATAGATGTCTAATTCTATTAAAAGTATTTTAAAGTTCCTATAACTCGTGGTTTTACAAGTCCAAATGGTGTTTATGCTAACGGTGTATGGCTATGTCCACAAGTATGTAAGGTGGTCTCCACTATGATTACTAATGTTTTATTCATAATAAAATAGTCTTTTATGTAAAGTAATGTATTGTTCACCAAGGATGATAGTATTTAAATTATTCATTACAACATGTGTCTTCTCACTAATCTAAATCTACATGTCTCATTATGCTTTCAGGTAACGATAAGTTCTTTATTTGTCCTATGCATTATCTAATGTTTTATGGCTAAAATGGTGTGTTAAATTATTTCCCGCATGTATGTTCTCCTCATACTTCAAAGATGTTTCTTCTATCACATACAATTTAAATCTCTATATTTCATGTTTGTTCTAAGTTAATATGATTCCCATATTCACGACTATGCTCATCCATGCATTCTACCAAGTTCTTTCTAAAGTTGTCTTTTTATGTTTAAATGATGTTGGCTTGATAATGATTTACTAATGCTTTTAGAAAATATATGTAATAATATGACACTTGGGATGAATCATTTCATTATTGTTTCCATATCAAGCATTGCATACCTACGTACTTAAAAGTACTGACACATACTTCTATGCCTACATGATTTAACCATGTAGGGTTTACCCTCCTCGATATCCTCCACGTGGCTAGCTTGTATTTGTGAAGATTGCTTATGTTGTGTCCTCTAGTTCGGGGACGGTATCCTATTTCTATCTTTCTCATGTCAAGACTTTATTTCACTTTACTTTCTAATTTGAGGGTGAGCCTTGGACATGTCTTGTCCCCCGTCCTATTCATGCTTAGAGGTGTTATTGGATACTACGCTTTGTACCTATGATGTGATGTTAAGATTGTTTTTGGAGATTTATCCCTTAGACCCTACCCCTTATGTGGTGTTATTTGATGTTATTGATAATGATGAAAAATGATGAAAGTCCTTCTTCCCTATTTCCCATAGCTTGAGTCCTACTTACCATCCTCTTAGTACTTGCTTGCTATGTGTTTTATGCAAATCCTATTTCCTTATTCATCACGATAGAGTGAGTCACAATCCCCTATTCCCTTAGAATTATATGTTGAATGTTTTCTTTATATTCCGCAACCAAGGATGTGCAAGCGATATGCTAAGATGCTTGTTTAGGTTGCCTTCAGGTTTCCTATTTGGCTGTGTGATGACTAGGCCGCTAGGTCGGGCGGTTATATCTCTAGCACTATCTCAAAGAGGTTAAGACAAGTCAGCACAAGTTGCCAAATGAATAAAGTTCTTTGGGATAGGTTCATAACACAATAGGGAAAGAAGAGTTCTTAGCACATGAGGAGTTTGACGTCTAGATGAACTCCTTAGGAGAATGGTTAAATACTAGTGAAGATCAAGAAGATTTGTTAGATTGTTTTGGAGCGCAAAAGGGCACTTTGATTTAGTGCAGTACTGATCTATAAAGAAACACCTGAAAGAGTTATGCCTTATTGTGTCTTATCCTAGGAAGTTTTTCATTTTGGTTGAGTCATAATATATTGTTTAGTTCAGTGATCTATAAACTGATGTAGGTTGTAGTCTTCAAGTTGAGGGAAACTCAAAGACTTGGGAAAGTAAACCTTGGGAGGTTTATCTGAAGTCTATAGTTTAGGAAGCTAAATTTCAATATTACTTAGGATTGTAATATATTTTGTTAAGGCTCAATTGTTTTAGTGATGGTTGGAGTAAATTCTGTACTGGTACATGTCATGGACTTTTTAAACCTTTGTGAGCCAGGTGTTTTCCACATTAAATACTGTGTTTATTTGCTTTTACTTCTGTGAAACAAGTCTGATAACTTGGTTCTCTTTTAGGAAAAGCATTAGGGCGTGCAAACTTTCACTTTGGACAAGAATATTGCTTTGGCTACTTTTGTATTATTTCATGCGTACCAAGCCTATAGAAATTTAGTTACTAGAGAATTTGGTCTTGCTAGTCTTATTTTCCTGGGTATAGACCTTTGCCTTATGAATCACAAAATTGTTTAACTTTTTGGCTTGCCTTCACTGATGGAATATTAACACAAAATAGCTTTCGAGAATGCTTTAAGTTCTCCTCCTGAACTCCTAGCCTCTTCACTCTATTTTCTTGTAAATGGTTGAGATTATCTATGTATCATATATGTCTCTTAGTCAAGAGCTAAACGACATCTGATCCAATTTCCTTATTAATCAAAACCACCAGTATGGCCTTGTATTGGGCAATTCAAGTGACGACAAAGCTGGAGTATTACTCTCCAAATCAATATTCACGATAGTTTGGTGTTATATAAATAGTGACTCTCCCTCCTTATAAATCCATCAATACTTCATTACTCCATAGAATTATCTTTGATTAGGTAAATGTAATTCAAGAAGTGGATTCAAGGTTTGTTCAATTGATGACATATTTTTCAGTTATGCAATTTCATGCAAATCCAAAATCATTTTCTTGGTTACTTCTCAAGCACTAATCCAATCTTGGACACTTTTTGCTGATTCAGTCCAAGTTTTATGTACATAGTTCGACCACCAAGACTTAAAGGATGACATACATGTATTACCTTGAAGGTCATTTATGATATTTTCAATCAAATTACCATTTTGTCCTTCACAAAAGTTGCCTTAGATTATTTTTGAATAAGTCTAAAATTAGGATTTTGAAAATCTTGTAAAAAGTTAGAGTTTTGCAAAAGAAAGAGTTTTGACAGGCTTAAAATTGTAAATATCGAGTTTTAAGGTCATTTTTAGTTTGGAGTATCAGAATCTGATTCTGTCGATTATATCCGTTCCAAAATGCCAAAACTGGTCTAGGAGAACTTGCAAAACTGAATTCGGAGTTAAAATGGAGATTTTAGGCCCAAAATTGCATTTTCAGTTCATTTTGGATCATAGGTTTGACTTTCGTCAACAGTCGGTGTTCAAATGATTGTATCAAAATTCTGTCAGTTCAAGTGGTTCTGGGTGGTGAAACTAACACTAGAAATGGATCCGTTGTAATTTTTAGAGCTTCTGGGAATATTTTGAGTTTTTTAGTCTGAAACTAGTTTAAGTAATCTGTCTCGAGAGTAGGACCACGGGGGTTATGGATTCAAATTTTGGTAGTGCCATTAAGTGTGAGTCGTTTCTAGTAGGGTTTCATATTTTTTTTGTGTTCACAGGGTTTCAAACGAATTTTTAAGGTCCAATTTTTGAATTACTTATGTTGTGTGTTGCTGGTGTGAGTAGTTTCTTTAGGTGGCACTTACTCTCTGTGTTCGCGCTCTTAGCTCCACATTCGCGGAGGTCTATTAATTTTGGCCTCTACGTTCATGGGAAAGGGATTGCGTTTGCAGAGTGAAAGAAAGCCAGCCTCCTTAAGCCTCCACATTCATGGAGTGTTATGCATGCCTGAATAGTGAACTTCATTAAAAGATATTTTTATTTCACATTCCACCATTTTCAACCCTTCAAGCATCATTTTGAAAAGGGGATTCCGAGATTTTTCAAGGCAAAGTAATTCAGTAACTATTTTCTAACCAATTCCATTGATTTACATTGATTAATTTTTTTATTTTAACTTCTAATTTTGGGAATTTAATGGTGTAATTTGTGGATTTCTCTAATTTTTATATTCAAACTTTAATTGTTGATTTCTCCCTCATTTTAACTCCGTTTTCAAAATCATTTTCACCGTTGTATTCCTTATTACATGGGGAACATTTTCATTCATTAATTTTAAGATTTTGTGTCATGACCCAACCTCTCAAGTCATGATAACGCCTGTTAGATCTCGCCTACAGGCAAGCCAACCCAACGTCCACGTCACATATCCTGAATCACTAGTTACAAGATACTAGCAACATACAGCTAAGACAAACACAATCTACACAGGTCCTGAAAGTCACCTATACAGAGCTACAATAGACTCCAAATGAAAGATATACATAACTATATATATAACCAAAATAACTCTTTCATATACAGGACAACCTATAACTATACAGGCTAGTGTCTGAGTACAATCTATGACTTAAAAGAAAAAGAGACAATATAATATCTAAAGCTTCTGATGCTCACCAAAATCTTCTAGCCTGTCAAAAAGCTCCCAATCAATGGCCATGGATCATACTTGGACCTGCACCATGAGTAGATGTAGAAAATTAGGGGTGAGTATTGATGGAAGGCACCTAGTAGGTATCATCGGCCGACCGAGTAAAATATAGTAAATATAGAATGCCCAGATGTAGTAAATTGCAGTAAAACTAGCAAATTTCAACTCAACATAATAGTGAGTATATCGGTGGTATCATCGTATCACAATGGCCAGAATCAAGCAATATATTATGACTCAACCGATAGAATCACAACTGAAAATATAAACTCAATATCACATAGTCAAGGTGTGGGGTGGTACATGGGTGTAAGGCCCTAATATCTACGCCTCTACGGCCCCTGAGCCCCCACAGGCCTAGAAGGTACACCCACACACAATCAAGGTATAGAATTATATCCTGGCAGAACTAGTATAGAATAGTGTAGCCCATGTTGAATCGTGGCATCTGAACCTTGATCCTATGTCAAGATGTGATACCTAGTCCTGTGTCAGAATATGACACCAAGTCTTGTGTCGCATGATACCTGATCCTATGTCGGAATGTGACACTCAATCCAAGTATGTACATATATAATAGTGGGGTGAATCCCCCGCGAAAGAACAAATTTCCTCATCATGATGGAACGAGTCACCTAATCTAGAAATGTACATCATGTCGATATGTGACACCTAATCTAGAAATGTATATTATGTTGGTACGTGACACCCGATCCAGAAATATATATCGTGTTGATACGTGACACCCGATCATGAAATGTATATTATGTCAGCACGTGACACTCGAGCTAGAAATATATATTGTGTTGACATGTGACACTAGATCAAAAAATATATATTGTGTCGATACATGGCACTCAATCTAGAAATGTGTATATCATGTCAGTACGTGACACCCAATCCAAAAACATATATCATGTCGGTACATATCTAGAAATGTATAATATTTCAGTATGTGACACCCGATCTAAAAATATATATTGTGTTGGCACATGACACCTGATCCAGAAATATATATCATGTCGACATGGGACAGTTGATCCAAAAATATATATCGTGTCAGTACGTGACACCCGATGCAGAAATGTATATCATGTCTATCACGACCCAAGAGTAGAGCCTAGATGTGACATGGTGAAAGAGAACTAGAAAGTCCTCGATCAAGCCATCATAGCATCATCGCACACACTATCGGTTCGGAAGCACGTATAAAATAATAAGTAGAACATAAGTTTAGGGGATTATGGGGGCTTTAGACTCAAGCTGTGGGAATGTTTTCGGGAATGGGATAAGCATGAATCACATAACACATAGCAATTACGTTCTAGGGGACGGGTAAGTATGACTCAATCTATGGGGGCAAGCAGGGTTAGGGACTTTCTACATAAGGACATTCCCAAGACAATCATATCATAATAGCGTAAGCGAAAATGGAAGCATAAAATAAGATACCATCACTTAACATAGGTAGCCATATTGTTACAAGTATCATATAACATAACATTCAATAGAGTCGATATGTCCAACAATGCCTGTACAAAAGATAAGACGGGGCCTCGACATAATCCGGGCTCACCCTTAAGTCATAAAGTAAGGGAACATAAAGTAAAGACAAGGCAGATAAATGTGGGTGTTGCCCATGGAGTATAGGGCTCACCACAAGCAAAACTTCAAGAATCACAATTAGCCGTCTAGCGGGGGATGAAAGTCACCTTCGGTCCCTTCATGGTTAGAGCATGTAGACAAAGAGTATGGGTTAAAACATAATAATGCACTAAGTATGCGGGCATGCAATGCATATGAACATGAGCTTATGACCAAGCTAGATGACAAGGGCACATACATAGAAGAAAAATATAGGAAAGGATAATATATCGATATGCCATGAAATCCATGATGCATGAAATGCCATAATTCTTATAGTATAGGGGATGTGACCATAACCGACATCCAAACTCATGTGATCTACAACATGAACTTGCTCGATGAGGCCTCCCATCGGATCAGAGAAGATTACTTGTTAAAGGTAATCTACACTACACCTTACGACCCGATCATTTCGGTGTGATGGCCACCTTCCTTACGATCAGGTCATTTCGGAAGAATTTTCATAACATATTATAATATTATAGCATACATTACGGGCCTCCCATTTTGGTAGCATACCTATGTTGGCACATAGTTGAGGGAAAGGAGTGGGACCCTTGGGGATAGCCCATTTACTACTCCAATCATTTTCGGTGCTAAGTCGTCATCCTACAAAAATACGTATACATATACGTGCCTTTAAAATGGAGCATAAATACTTGACATCACAATCATGCATAATTAGGCTTAAAGGCTAAATCACTTGCTTTACTTTCATGCATACGTGACCAAAGGTCAAACATATTTCATAATCATGCTTCATTGGGCTAAGAAGCCAAATGCATTTTCATGTCAAACTTCATGCATAAGAGTAGCTCCATACTTTCCATATCATATCATATTGGTGTAAACACCCATGGTTTCTCAAAGAGCCATATCATAGACATTATGTGATCATATTCTTGTCATAACCCATACTTGTTCAAAATCATAGTCATAAACATATTTGGGACTTAGCCCACATCATAGCTTTCTCAAAATCCATGTTCATGCATGCAAATGACATGATTGATGATGAGAATAGCATGGGTATTAGATTTCATAATTTAAATCAAAATCAAGAAGAACTAATAAGAAATTCATAGGATGAGAATAGCATGGGTATTAGATTTCATAATTTAAATCAAAATCAAGAAGAACCAATAAGAAATTCATAGTTAAATCAACAATTTAAACCTCAATTTAATATTACCCATGCATAAATTAAATAGTAAGGGGACATGCATACTTGTACCTTCTTGAGTCAAAGTAATTCATCAATTAGGGACTTAATTCATCTTCAAATCATTAAGTAATAACAACCCACACTTTAATTGCACTAAATCATCCTTAAATTAAAATACCCATTTCAAGAAAATCATAATTTCATCAAAAATTGAGAAATTGTTTTTGGATCTTCATGGTTGAAAGAGAAACCATGAATCAAACCCACATACCTTGAATTTAACAAGAAAATTGGGAATATTTTGATGAAGACTTGAATTTCCCCCAAATTTCAAGCTTGGTCTACAATTGTGGATGGGAGAAAATTGAGAGAATTTGAGAGAGGAATTGAGAGCTTGGTTGAATTAAAATGGATTAGGATTCAATTTAGAGGTTTTAGGAGACTTTAGAAAGGCTAAAATGGCCCTAGGGATAATTAAAATTTCCAATTAACCATTAATGAAATGGATAATTAACTAAAACAGTCACTGACAGAAGCATCCACACGGTCCGTGTAGTGGTTCACGGACCGTGAACCCTACCGTGTGACATCACTTGGTTCACGGCTTGGCTTGAAATCTTGGGAAGCTTTCTAGATTACTTCACAACAGGACTCATAATCCGTGAATCTGCACACAGACCGTACACTGGTCCGTGGAGCCTCACTTAGTCCGGGGTCCTGGCCTTGGGGTCTATCCACTCTCTGGACCAACCTACGAAAGTCCTTCTGGACCGTGAAGCATCACACGAACCATGATGTGGTCCGTGGAGTTTCACTTGGTCCGGTGCCTTGGTCCACCATCCTTGGGACTTATTGGATCACTTTACGGAGGGGTCTCACGGGTCGTAAACCTCCACACAGCCCGTGGTCCCTCCTGTAAGGAACTGCCTTAGCCTCAAACTGCTTTCCTTTTCCAGAACATTTCCATATACTGCCAGTCTCACTGTAATGGCCATAACTTCCTCATCCAAACTTCAAATTGAGCAAAACCAGTTGCATTGCGAAAATAACTCGAAGAGCTTTACTTTGATAGGGCATAGTCCACAAAGTTCATATCGTACCAAGAGATATAGTCCTTCATATTCAGTCCTCCTACCCGGTTTCATACGAAACTATCCCAACATGATTCCTTTGAATACGACCACCTAAATAGAACTCATGATCATCGCTACACAACCATAACAAGTTCAAAACAGACCTTGATCTACTAGTACGCAGTTAAACAATATTTGGGTCATTACATCATCTCCCCCTTGGGAACATTCTTCCTCGAATGGGCTAGACCACGACTCAAGGAAGTCAATCAAGCAAGAACCATTTTCTTCATAACTTATAACGGATAATGCATCATTTTCAAAGCCATTTAAAACTCATGTCAAAACATCCTTCAAATCATTTTTATGCTCATGTATGCATGTAATGTCATGAAACTCAAGAATTTAAAGAATTAGGACCATTAGAAAGGATAGAACCTAGTACCTTAGGCTTGCGTAGATTGGAAAAGATAGAGGTATTGCTCCATCATGTACGCCTACGCTTCCCATGTAGCACTCTCCACTTGTTGGTTCCTCCAAAGCGCCTTAACCAAATCCACCTCCTTGTTGCAAAGCCTCTTCACTTGCCTATCCAAAATTTCAATCGGTACCTCTTTATAAGACAAATTCTCCTCAATCGTCACACCCTCTAAAGTTGCAATTGCCGTAGGGTCACCAACTAATTTCCTCAACATCGAAATATGGAACACCGGATGAATAGAGCTCACCTTCGGAGGCAAATCTAATCTATAAGCTACATTGCCAACCTGATCAACAACCTCATATAGTCTGACGTACCGAGGACTCAACTTGCCCTTTTTACCAAATTGCATGACGCCTTTCATAGGAGATACCTTCACATAAACCCAATCACCTTCATGGAATTGAAGATCCCTCTTCCTAACATCCAAATAGGACTTTTGGAGACTTTCAACCATCCACAATCTCTCCCTAATAATCTTCACCTTTTCTATGGACTCAACCACCAAATTCGGGCCTAATAATGCTGCCTCACATATCTTAAACCAACTCATCGGGGATCTACACCTTCTACCATACAAAGATTCAAATAGAGTCATACCAATGCTAGCATAGAAACTATTATTATAGGAAACCTCAATAAGCAGTAGATGATCATCCCAATTTCCGTTGAACTCCAACACACAAGCCCTTAACATATACTCCAAGGTTTGAATTATCCTCTCTTGTTGTCCATCGGTTTGGGGATGGAAAGCCATGCTCAATTTGACCTTAATACCAAGTCCATTTTGAAATGACCTCTAAAAATGAGAAGTAAATTGAGTACCACGATCCGATATAATAGACCTCGGTAAACATTGCAACCTCACCAATTCCCGAATGTATAATTTAGCATACTCCTCGGCACTATAAGTAGTCTTGACTTGTAAGAAGTGAGCCGACTTAGTCATTCGGTCAACAACAACCCATATTGAGTCAAATTGTTTACGAGTACGAGGCAACCCAACTATGAAGTCCATACTCACATCCTCCCACTTCCAAGTAGGAATATCAATATCTTGGGTTACGCCACCGGGCCTTTGGTGTTCAACCTTCATTTGTTGGCAATTTGGACATTCCAACATAAACTTGGCTATGTCCTTCTTCATTTCATGCCACCAATACAACTCTCTCAAATCTCGATGCATCTTAGTGGATCCCGGATGAATAGAATATTGGGAATTATGAGCTTCACTCATGATAATCTCTTTTAGGCCATCAATTTTCGGAACACACAACCAATTTTGGTATCGTAGCACACTATCTCCCTCTTGAGAGAAAATCTCAATCTTTCCTTCGGCAACCAATTTCTTTAACTATACCAAGAAAGGATTTAAATCTTGCTTTGCCTTAATATCCATCAGCACCGAAGATTCGGATCCACCTTGAACAAAAATACCACCATTTTTTGAGTCGGCCAACCTAACACCCAATCTATCCAATCAGTGCATATCCTTCACTATCTCCTTCTTCCCCTCATCCATATGTGACACACTTTCCATAGATATCCTACTAAGGGCATCAACCACAACATTCGCCTTGTCGGGATGATAAAGAACATTCATGTCATAATCCTTGAGAAGTTCCAACCATCTCCTTTGTCTCAAGTTAAGATCCCTTTGGGTGAACACTTATTGCAAACTTTTATGATCGGTGAAAACATAAACGAGAACCTCGTATAGATAATGTCTCCAAATCTTTAGAGAAAACACCACCACCGCCAATTCAAGATCACAGGTCAGATAATTTCGCTCATGCACCTTCAATTATCGAGATGCATAAGCTATCACCTTACCATATTGCATAAGTACATACCCCAACCTAATTCGTGAAGCATCACAATACACCACAAACCCATCTAAGCCATTGGGCAAGGTCAATAAAGGTGCCGATATGAGCTGATCCTTCAAATTCTGAAAACTCTTTTCACACTCACTTGACCACACAAACTTATCCTTCTTCTGGGTCAACTTAGTCAATGGGGATGCAATGGAAGAAAATCCTTCAACAAACCTCTTATAGTAATTGGCCAATCCAATAGTCTAGGCTAATCTTTCACCGCTTCAGTGTTCTTAGGATCAACCTAAATACCATTGCGCGACACCACGTTACCAAGGAATGCAGCTTCTCCCAACCAAAAATCACACGTTTTAAATTTGGCGAACAACAACTTCTCCTTAAGGTTTGAAGCACCAACCTCAAGTGATTCATATGCTCTCGCTCACTCCGAGAGTAAATTAGGATATCATCGATAAATTCCACCAAGAAATTGTCAAATAATGGCTTAAATACACTATTCATAAGATCCATAAACACCGTCAGAGCATTGGTCAACCCAAACGACATCACCACAAACTCAAATCGACCATAACGAGTCTAAAAGGATATCTTCAGGATATCACATTCCCTTACCTTCAATTGATGGTAACCGAACGAAGGTCTATTTTAGAGAAATGAGTAGCCCCTTGAAGTCGATCAAATAAGTCATCAATTCTGGGCAACGGGTACCTATTCTTAATGGTCACCTTATTCAACTACCGATAATCAATACGCATTCGGAGAGAACCATCCTTCTTCCTCAAAAAAACACGGGAGCACTCTAAGGTGAAATAGTTGGTCTAATGTAACCTTTTTCCAATAAGTCATTTAACTGATCCTTCAACTCCTTTAGTTCAGTTGGAGCCATACGATAAGGAGGAATGGAAATAGGTTGAGTATCCGAAAGAAGATCTATACCAAAATCCACTTCTCTATCAGGAGAAATGCCAGGCAAGTCTTCGGGAAACACATCGAGAAACTCATTAAGCACTGGAATTGATTCAAGAGTAGGTGACTCACCCTCCAAATCTCTAACCCGCATAATATGGTTGATACATCCCTTACAAATCAATCTTCGGGCTTTGAGGTAAGAAATAAACTGACCCCTAACCACGAAATCGCTACACTTCTATTCCAACACCGGTTCATTAGGAACTAGAAATTTGACTTATCTAGTCCTACAGTCAACCGAAGAATACAAAACATGCAACCAATCCATCCCAAGAATAACATCAAAGTCATACATCTCAAGTTTTACAAGATCACCCGGGAACCCTTTATGCAACACAGACGCAGGACAACCCCAATACATCATCCGGGAAATAATAGAATCACTCATGGGAGTGTACACCGAATAAGGTTCCCTTAGAGTTTCAGGGCTCAAACTAAATTTAACAGCCAACAGAGGAGTCACAAAAGATAAATTTACACCCGGATCAAGTAAAGCATAAGCATCAAAATCAAAGATTTTTAACATAACAGTCATGACGTCTAGAGCTTCCTCTAGCTCCTATTGGGCATGAAGAGCATAGAACCTGTTGTTCCTAGGAGAACCAACAACTTGAGCCTTCGGCTGCCCTTGACCACCAGGGGCCACTTGATCTTTCTTTGCACCCCTTGGATAGTTGAACGTCTTGTGACCTAAACACCCACATCTAAAGTAAGCACCCGAAGCTCTCCTACAATCGCCCATATGGTTCTTCCCACACTGGTCACAATAGGAAATTCATGGGCCACTGCAAATTTGTAACTTAGGAGGAGACATCCTTGGGTTAGCAAACCTCACATTCGAACCTTGGCCCTGTTGGAATCGACCAAAACCACCACCACCTTTAGATTTAGAGAACCCACCCTCATACCGGGCTCTCTTATAGTCATTCACCCTTCGCTCCTTGAGCTTTCCACCCTCAATTTGTTCAGCATAGGTCATGAGCCAGGAGATATCCATTTCCCTAATGAGCATAGCAGTACGACATTCTTTCACCACCAAGTCAGAAACACCCAACATAAGCTTGTACATTCTTGTACGGGGATCAACTACTAACATGGGAACATACTTTGAGAGAATAGTCCCTCACAGTCATGCCACCTTGTCAAAGATTTATGAACTCGGTCATCTTGGCTTCCCAAAGTTCAAGAGGGAAGAAACGATCCAGAAAAACCATCTTGAACTCTTCCCAACCAACCATAATATCTTCAGTCCTTTCCACTATCCATTGAATGTACCACACTTGAGCCATATCCTTCAATTGTTAGGCAGCCAATTCGGCCTTCTCCTCGGAACTGACACCCATAATAGTCAACACCTTCGTAAGTTCATCAATGAACTCTTGGGCATCCTCATCACTCTTTGAACCAAAAAATTCAGGAGGGTTCATCTGAGTGAAGTCCCTCACCCTAGAGGCTGGAGTGCCACCATTCAAAGGATATGTTTGTTGAGCTTGATTAGCCACCACCTCGGCCAACATAGACACCATATTCCAAAATTTAGTGTGAGTCACTGTTTCCTCGATAGGCTCACGAGGGCTTGTTCCTCCAGGACAGAAGCCTGTCTGGGAAGGGGAGCTCTTCTGGAAGGCATCTTCTGAAAGAGTAACAAGAATACCCTATTTCAGGAAGTCATTTGTAACAGCTCACAACACGATATAAGGGGACAATAAAGTGAGAAAAATTCTTATAATGTCATCATAGCCTCTCGCTCATAGGTATGACGCGCATAACACCCATGAACAAGACTCTAAGTAACGTGGCATGTTGAACTCCAAGGATCATTTACAAACCTAGGGCTCTTATACCATCTTTGTCACGACTCGAGAATAGGGCATAGATGTGACATGTCGAAGGAAAACCCCAGAGTCCTCAATCAAGCCATCATAGCATTATCACATACATCATCGGTCTGAAAGCGCATATAAAATAACAAGTAGCACATAAGTCTAGGGGATTCCGTGGGCTTTGGACTCAAGCTAAGGGGATAATTTCGAGGATGGGATAAGCATAAATCACATAGCACATAGCAATTACGTTCTAAGGAGCGGGTAAGTATGACTCAAGCTATGGGGGCAAGCAGGGTTAGGGACTTTCCACCTAAGTACATTCCCAAGCCAATCATATCATAATTGCATAAGCTGGAACGGAAGCGTAACATAAGATACCATCACTTAACATAGGTATCCATATCGTTATAAATATCACAGAATATAATGTTTAATAGTCTATATGTCCAACAATGCCTCTACAAAAGATAAGATGGGGCCTCGACATAATTCGGGATGACCCTCACGTCATAAAGTAAAGGAACATAAAGTAAAGACAAAGTAGATAAAAGTGGGTGTTGCCCTTAGAGTATAGGGCTAACCACAAGGAAAACTTCAAGAATCTCGATTAGCCGTCTAGCGGGGGATGAGAGTCACCTTCGGTCCCTACATGGTTAGAGCATGTAGACAAACAGTATACGTTAGCACATAATAATACACTAAGTATACGGGCATGCAATGTATATGCACATGAGCTTACGACCAAGCTATATGTCAAGGGCACAGACATAGAAGAAGAATATAAGAAAGGATAATATATCAATATGCCATGAAATCCATGATGCATGAAATGCCATAATCCTTATAGTATAGGGGATGTGACCATAACTGACATCTAGACTTATGTGAGCTACAACATAAACTTTCTCGATGAGGCCTCCCATCGAATCAGAGAAGATTACTTGTCAAAGGTAATTTACACCACACCTTATGACCCAGTCATTTCAATGTGATGGCCACCTTCCTTATGACTCAGTCATTTCAGAAGAATTTCCATAACATATCATATCATATCATAGCATAACATACATTACGGGCCTCCCAATTTGGTAGAATACCTATCTTGGCACATAGTTGAGGGAAAGGAGTGGAACCCTTAGGGATAGCACACTTACTACTCCATTCCTTTTCGGTGCTAAGTTATCATCCTACAAGAATATGTACACATATACACGCCTTTAAAACGAAATGTAAACACTTGACATCACAATTATGCATAATAGGCTTAAAGGCCAAATCAGTTGTTTTACTTTTATGCATAAATGACCAAAGGTGAAACATATTTCATAATCATGTTTCATTGGGCTAAGAAGCCAAATGCATTTTCATGACAAACTTCATGCATAAGAGTGGCTCCATACTTTTCATATTATATCATATTGGTGTAAACACCCATGGTTGCTCAAAGAACCATATTATAGACATTATGTGATCACATTCTTATCATAACCAATACTTATTCAAAATCATAGTCATAAACATATTTGGGACTTAGCACACATCATAACTTTCTTGAAAATCATGTTCATGCATGCAAATGCCATGATTGATGATGAGAATAGTATAGGTATTAGAATTCATAATTTAAATCCAAATCAAGAAGAACGCATAAAAAATTCATAGTTAAATCAACAATTTAAACCTCAATTTAACATTACCCGTGCATAAATTAAATAGTAAGGGGCATGCATACTTGTACCATCTTGAATCAAAGTAATTAATCAATTAGGGACTTAATTCATCTTCAAATCATTAAGTAATAACAACCCACACTTCAATCGCACTAAATCATCCTTAAATTAAAATACCCATTTCAAGAAAATCATAATTTCATCAAAAATTGAGAAAAGATTTTTGGGTCTTCATGGTTGAAAGAGAAACCATGAATCAAATCCACGTACCTTGAATTTAACAAGAAGATTAAGAAGATTTTGATGAAGACTAGAATTTTCCCCAAATTTCAAGCTTGGTCTTTAATGGTGGATGCGAGAAAATTGAGAGAATTTGGGAGATGAATTGAGAGCTAGATTGAATTAAAATGGATTAGGGTTCAATTTAGGGGTCTTAAAAGACTTTAGAAAGGCTAAAACGACCATAGGGATAATTAAAATTACCAATTAACCATTAATTAAATAGAGAAATTAAATGAAACAGTCGTTGATGAAAGAATCCACACGGTCTATGTAGTGGTTCACGGACCGTGAACCCTACCGTGTGACATCACTTGGTTCATGCCTTGGCTTGAAATCTTGGGAGACTTTCTGGATCACTTCATGACAGGAATCACGGTTCGTGAAGCTTCACACGGACCGTACACAGGTTTGTGGAGCCTCACTTAGTCCGGGGTCCTAGCTTGGGGTCTTTCCACTCTCTGGACCAACCCACTGAAGTCCTCACGAACCGTGAAGCATCACACGAACCGTGAAGTGATCCGTGGATTTTCACTTGGTCCGGGGCCTTGGTCCACCATCCTTGGGAGTTAGTGGATCACTTTACGGAAGAGTCTCACTGGTCGTGAGCGTCCACATGGCCCGTGGTCCCTCCCGTAAGGCACTGCCTTAGCCTCAAACTACTTCCCTTTTCTAGAACACATCCATATACGGGAAGTCTCACTGTATTGGCCATAACTTCCTCATTCGAACTCCGAATTGAGCGAAACCAGTTGCGTTGCGAAGATTACTCGAAGAGATTTTCTTTGATAGGTAATAGTCCACACAGTTCATTTAGTACCAATATATATAGTCATTCAAAGTCAGTCCTCCTACCCTGTTTTATACGAAACTCTCCCAACACGATTCCTTTGGATTCATCCACCTAAATAGAACTAATGATCATCACTACACAGACATAAAAATTTCAAAATGGACCTTGATCCACTAGTACGAATTTAAAATTTTTTTGAGTCGTTACAATGTCGGTGTGGGACAGTCAAATTAGAAATGTACATCGTGTCGGTACGTGACGACCGATCCAAAAATGTATAAGCTAGAATATATATCTGTCACATGGCATCTACCCATATCCTACCTTTACCAGGTCTTTTCGTAGTATAAAAGTGTCAGAACTCAGCTAATATTATAGCTATAACTAATATCACACTTATTACAATAACTAGTATCTCATATCATTATAAACAATCCATACATCTCATATCATTACATACCGCATATACATCTCAGTAGGTTTAGTCCACATACAACCATAATACCTATTTTAGCTCAATCTAAGAGATAAATAAGCCTAGCCTACCTGGAAGGTCAGTCCACATGCTTTAGATAAGTCAACGCGAGCTTTGCCCAGTCTAACCGCCTCCAAATGTTGCTCAACTGTTAACATATGAGTCACAATATAATTACTGCTATTTTGACTGTAATATCTCGAGAAACGGGGGAGAACAGGTCAATTGGGACTAAAATGGAGAAAATGGAGCAAATGCCCAAAATACCAACCAACCCCTATAAATTGATCCTTACATCACCTCGAGTCTATAGCCAAAAATCTGAGCCCAAAATGAGGATCAGAATATTCTAAAACCACTCAAAAACAAATGATATTTCTTATCAGAAAATAACATATACGTACAATAACTTCTCAGCCAAATTCCTTAGAAATTCAGTCAATTTAACAGAATTTGAATACACCACGATGTAGTACTTTAAAAGTAGTAGAATTTAGACCCAAAATTTACTAAATACCAATAAGAAACGGTCGAGATATCACAACAAGAAAGTTTCAAAGAAAAGCAAGCATAAACCGCAGCTAAAATTGTATTTTCACACCAAACAAAGCTCTATCAATTAATTCTGACATTACGACGAAGTGCGCCTCGTAAGAATACACAAAATATACCCAAATTTCAAAAAAATATGACTAAACAATGGATAAAAAATTACAACTCAAAGTTTAAAAAATAAAGATATGATATAGCAGCAAAACACCAAATTTTTACCTCAAACGGCATGCCAAAATCAATTTCTAAAGCTTCTATAATATTCCTCTCGGAAAAATACACAAGTTAGCCTTTGAATCATCAAAATCAGACCGAAAAAGGAGGATAAATCGCTGATCGAAAATTGGATGACACATTTTTCATTTTTGGAGTGAATTCTGGGTACATATATCACTTTACCGCCTTTGACATGTGGTGTCCTATGGTAGGGCCATATCACCGACCGCTTTTATTTTTTAGCAACCGCTCAAATCTAATTTCTATTTTTCGGTCTCATCCGAAGTTGCAAAAATACAATTCATATATAAAATCTAATTGGAAACAACATTCTGGACTCAACAGTGTAATCAAATTTCCCATTGAAGGTCATTTTATTTCAATGTGGGTCCCATTTCCGAATATCAAAATCTACTGAAGGGACCAAAATACACCTAGAAGCTCTGAGAACCGAACAAAAAGTTCTCCTAGACAAAACTCAACATTTTGAATCCAACGGTGCCGTCATAATTTTCATTTGGGGCACATTTCTTGAGAAAATTGACAAAAGTCAACTAGTGACCCATGTCGGAGGCTAAATTTGCGAAACTCGACATAAATGCACGGAGCTTGCTCCTGTTCTAGATTGTCCATTCCAGAGATGATAGAACCATCAAAATTCTTCTCCAAGGTCATTTACAAGGACTTTACCTAAAAATTTATTTCATGATCATAATCTTTTGTTTAATTCAAAATACTACATATATGTCAAACGATTCATCCAATGACCGAACTATCCATGTCAATAACTAACAAATATCCCGCAGTCATTATGCAAATGATCAAAATGATAAAATATTCATGGAACCACAAGAATGACCTGGAGGATCATCACATTTCGACTACATTTTTGACATGAGATTTTTTATCATTTTACATTTTTTCTACGAATTAATTGATTTTAGTATCATTAAATTTTTTATGTGATTGGGATGCCATATTTGAATAGAATTTGGTAAGTTGGAGTACCGTAGAAAGGGAAAGACAGTGATTTTGACTTGATTCGAGATATTAATTGAGGTAAGTGGACCTCTAACCTTTTGTTAAGTATGAATTAACCTTGTATGCTCCTATGTGTATGGAATTGAGTATTTGGGGGTAGATATGTACCACTGTAGGCTTGATCATGACTCTTCATATTGAATAATTATTCATGTACGTGGAGATATATTGTGTTATAAATTAATTGTGCATTCGTAATCTATGTGATTTTGTGAATAATTTTATATTAATAGTGAGATGATGTTTATAGTGTGATATGACTGATGATATTGAGATATTGAGACATAGATGACATTGAGATATTGATGGTATTGAGATCATTATAGTGTTGATACTATGATATAAATGTGATTATGCACTTTACATTTATTATTATTTGTGCATTAACACTTGTGATGGCTATGACCAAGATGTGAGTAAGGTAACATGTGAATTGGGGGTTGAAGTCTATACCGGTCGAGCAGAGGTAATAAGCTGGCAGTCATTATTGGACAGGTGACACGAGTCGAAGTCATAGTCGACCATGATCACTGGTACATGGTCCATGTGTGGCCCCCATGGGTTCCATTTGAGGTAGTCATCTGATCATATTTGTATTGTAGAATAGACATACATCACAAATTTTTGATATTGCATCTTATTATGTATATTTCATGGCATCCACTCTATCTTATATAATATCTGGTTGATATTGTCATTTATTATTTATGAGGTTGTATACTTATCATATTTCTGATTATGAGTAAAGGTTTGATCTACTTATATACTTGTGTATTAAGATATTATGCCAGATGATGAGGATATCTATATTACTATGATCTATTTATTATATTGTGTTGGGACTTTTCTAAGTGCAAGGTTGTAGTTTGGTGGATTGTAGTTTGGATTTGAGGAGTTACTTGTGTTCTTATTGCTTTAATTTAAGTTAGTTCCATTGCATTGAGTACCTAATTGTTTTTTCCTCACCCTTGCTATATTTTTGTAGGTTGTGAGCCCGGTCCATCCTACTAGACTTCTCTCTTTTGAATAGAGCTTCTGGATTACTTATGAGGTAGTTGCTTATCTCTTCAGTAGGCCTTTGAGGATTCACTTCTATGTTTTCATTCTATTTGAGGACTGAACATTATGACTTGTATTTCATTTGAGTATTCTCTACATAGAGGCTTGTGCATGTGACACCAGTTCTTGGGATGGTTGTATTTGATTTCTTCCTCTTATCTATCTTATTAGACTGCTATTTTCTACTTTTGTCATTATTGTTCTGTTGTTGGGTTTTAGGTTGACTCGCCTTGGTGGGTTAGGTGAGTTCTATCACACCAATATTTTGGGTTATGAAAATTTGGTATCAGAGCCCCAAGTTTATAGGTCTCACATATGTACGAGCCCAATTGAGTAGAGTCATAAGGATCACTCTGGAGATATTTGTTGGTTATCCTTGAAAGGCTACGAAGACTGTTAGTAAATTCTCTTTTGCTTTATTCTAATCAATTCGTATGTCTTGTTTAAGTGTTGAATGTTCATGTGTCTGTTTGACAAATGGAGAGGATTAGAGCTTCTACTGCTATAGGTCGAAGAGAGGCAACCTCTGATGTTGCTATTGAGACCCCAACTAGGGGTAGGGGTTATACCCAAGGATAAGCTACACCAGCGAGGGATTATCATCAGAGTATCTCCCCCGAGCCAGCTATAGAGCCTAGAAAGGAGTAGGTTCCACATGAGTTTGCAGAACTACTACTCAGGATATATTCTTGAGAGTTTTAAATGTGTTGGAGACTTTAGAGCAGACTTGTAGCTAAGCCGACATTTGTGGTGCCTCAAAAACTGTAACACCCTTACTATTAAATCATGTACGTACTTTCAAAAGGGTGTTTCGTTGAGATAAAATCAACCCCTACTTCATAACTCTGTGACTCGAATTTGCGTCATTAGA
>JBCEWC010003298.1:0-30816 GCA_038996855.1 Solanum aculeatissimum
AAATACAATCCTACTTAGAATAGGAATAGGAATAACAATAGTATATAGAATTCTATTTGGAAAAGGATTGTATTATAATATCCTAGTTGGAAAAGGAGTTTAATATAGTATCTATAAATAGAGTCTCAATGTAATAATGCAGAATACAATTCAATAATATTTTCTCCTATATTTCTCACAATACTCTTGCTTATCTAGTTAGTAGTTACTCCATTAGTGAATTCAAATTCATGCATAGGCTAAAAGAGGCAGTAAACTTTTCAATCATGTAAATATTTAACATGCAACACATGAACAATAGACATGTCCTATCCGCCACTCAATTTTTCAAGCCAAATATGTTTACCTTTCTGATAAAAATGAACAAATTATTACCTATCATCAAGTCATGGCATGACACCAGCACAGAAGCACATCTACACTACTAGCAGTTAGCTTCATCAGATTAAGCCTGGAGAAAATAACTTGGTTTCATGTTCACTCATGCATTTAGAGCATAATCTTGAGTTTTTTTTTGATACCATAGGGCGGAGAAATTGAATTACTCACCACCATGTGCTTCGTTGTAATTGCAGGATCTGAGGTGGTTGGCTATGTCACAATGTTGGCAGGCTCAAGTGGGGGCATAATAAATAGTGATTTCTCCAGAAAAGATGTTCAATACCTACCAAAATTCCTGAGGAACTGCTAGTACAACCAATCACCAGGAGACATGCCCCTGGGGAACAAACTGTAGAAGGACCGCATCTAGCCATCTCTTGTATTGAAGATAGGACTTTAAGCAACAAAGTAATCAACTAGTGTTTTATATATATATATATATATATATATATATATATATATAAGGGAAGTAATTGAACTGGTTGTCAAAATTATGACCTTCTATCCTAAAGAAACTACAGTCCAATAGAAGTTTTACCAGATCATTTATGAAACTACAACATTTCATTAACAATAACATGACTAATGAAAGGCCAAGCACAATGTCAATCATACTTCTTTCTAGAAAACTGTAACCACAAAACTTGGTAATCTATTGCAATTTTTCAAAGTCGGTGGTAAAATCAAAAGTTGTGGAATAGTATCTTATTATCCTCACGTGGGAGAGGAGGAAGGATAGGAACCTATCAGCACAATTAACAACCCTTCTTGAAGCTAAAATACATAACAAAATGAACGATGAAGATATTAGCAAAGCTAAGTAAATTAGCTATGGCACCTATGCTGTAAATCCAATTCATAGAAATCATCAGAACCACAAGAGGCCATGAGCTACTTATCCATAAAACTAAGTGAATTAGAAATCAGATCTACGCCGTAAGTCCCATTAGTTCCAAAACGCATTGCCTAAGATGCAAATCATACTGCCTAATGAAGTCTTCTGCTCAGAAAGAACAATTAAGAAATCACATATGCTAAATATTGAAAAAGAGACGAGACATGAAAAAATTAACTGCAATTTGTCAGTACCACACAGTTCTTATTAATCCACATCCCACAACTCGGGAATGTCTGCATCTTCTTGATCATATAGCCACATCAAGACAAACAACAATTCTCATGAAATGTATCAGCACAGGATTATAACGCACTATTTGAACAACAAATATACTTCTGCTTAAGCACAACAAGAGTCAACAGATTGCTGACAATATAGCTTGCATTCTAGGTAAAGAATTTCATGAAAAAAATCCACCATATGTCAAATAATAACAATAATAATACAGCGGTAGTGGGTTTCCTTTCTATTCAACTTGTGATTACCAAGCTAAACTATATCATTGAGAGGAAAGCACAATCTAAACTCTGGGAAACAAGAATCCTAGTGTTCAGTAAAAATTAAAAATATAGTTCAAGAAATCTCAATCCGAATAAGAAAGTTAATGCATTTACAACAATTGCTGAGTTGCCAACTCTGCTCTTCTCCTTGTTCTCTTTTCCAAAAGCTCAGTCTGAGCACGCCTTCATAATCTATATAAGAACCTTGTTCCTGAAAATAAAGATCATAATTTCATCTAAGCATCACCAGGTTCGAACACCATATAATCCAAAACGAACATCATTAAAGAACAAATATTTCCCTCACATTGATTAAACGAAAAAAGATCTTTTTGGATCTGAGTATATTTTGGAAAATGCACTCTCATAGTCATTTCAACCAATCAATTAATTTTACATCAATTGCAAACTAATCAGGTAAGTCATATAAATTCTCTAAATTCAGGTCCATCTCACTATCAGATTAAAGACTGTCTTTATTTTTCTCTTTTTTTTTCTTACGACTATATTGTCTGAGCCAATTTTCACGCACCTCAACTAATTCATAAGATACCTACCACCTCCTACCAACAATATATAACTCTGTCCACCAAAGGCTAGGATAGATAACAGAAGCAACTAGTGTTTTTGTCACTACTAGGATTTGTCTTTCAAGTGAGGGTTCTCTAAATCAGAGAGAATTTAAGTGCACACACCATATCATGCGATTCATCTATACACAAGTTTTGTTTATGTGCTTAATTAAAACATTACAAACCACGAGAAACTAGAAACTCATATCTAAAGTAACAACTGCGCCACAATTCCAAACAAGTTGGAGGTCGGCTATATAAATCCTCACTTCTCCTCTAATTAAGCTCAACTATGATGATGATCAGAAATTCAAAAAGCACTTAAAAGTAAAAGAGAAAGGCAGAGACCTACGTCTGTTTAGAATAAGAAGAAGAGGAAGGAACACGCTTGTTCCTAAACATCATGTAAGCAAGAGGCAATACAACACCGATCATCATTACAGCTGCTCCCATCATGTACCTCATTGGGCTCGGCGCTTCCACTTCTACCACTGTCATCTGCACATAATGCAAACACAGAAACAATCTATCATCAACACGATTCAAAATCATTGCTTCAAATTGTTCCATACATATCGAAATCCGATCAAAACACTCAAATTGCGAAAGTAGAATCAGAAAAATGTACTTACGGGCATTGTTGATTGGGGTTTATGCAGCAAAAAAACGATCAGATCGAACTTCTGTAGAGGTTCTAGACTGCTACTGAAGATTTGATCTAGAGAAAATTTTGCCCCTTTTATCTCTTTTTGCGTTAATTACACTTCTTGTCCCTCTCTTTTGTTATAATGAGAGCTTTTAACCTATACGGTTTTCAGGTATCGATTTGGTCCCCCTGACTTTTAAATACTTCCAAGTTCCATCCACCCTTTAACTTTAGATGATAATCTATGCAACATAAATTTTGGATTACTCAAATCAATATAGTATTTCAGATATATGAGATCTCGTAATTTTTAATGTATTTTATTTATTTCAAATATCAAATGATTAGGAAAAATCACTTACAATCATACTATATCTCAGATTGTCTTTATATATTATTTGGTTAAAAGATTAAAATTAAGGTCTCGTTGAGTTAGGGAACAAGTTATTCTGAGATTAGTTATTTCTAAATTATTATTCCATCTTCAATATGGATAAAAGCTTCACTATAATCCTCTTATGACTGATTCACAATTTTGTCCCATCAAATATGAGATAAACTTATCCTAAAATTAATCTCGAGATTAATTATTTCTTATTTTTATATCAAATGTTTTTTAACTGTATTAATAATTGATGTTGAGAACAAAATACAAGAAAAATTTACTACTCGATAGTGATGTTTGAACATGAATTTTTCAAACGAACAAGAAAATTTAAATTTTACAAGCGAAATAACTATTTATGTGAATTTGTTTTTAGATCTACTAAGTTTTAGGATTTAGGACAAAAAATGTCCAGTTTTTGTATTCATTAAGGACTCTTTTTGATAGGTGGATACGTCAAGGACTAAAATAGTCCAACCCAAGAAATTAAGGGACATTTTGATTATTTTCTTGTTTTTCATCTTTTCCTCCCTTAATTTGTTTTCTTTTCATTTTCACCCCAATATTTTATTTCCCTCTAATGTAGAATTTGAAATCCTACAGTTCTGCAACGAACTACCAAGTTCTCCTCTGCCCTTCCTCTCACCTCCAATTAGCTTGTAGCACAGAAATGGAAGAACGAGAAGGGCCACTGTTGCACCTTATAATGGAGAAGGGTCCTCTTTCAGGTCAAAATCTGGAGTATAAACCCGGTTCAAAGATCCAGATTGGTCGGGGTATTCGTGGTAACACACTTCCTATCAAAGACGAAGGTATCTCTTCTAAACACCTTCGTATTCAGTTTGAATCGGGGTTCTGGGTCATCAGTGACCTCGGATCTTCAAACGGTACGTTTTTGAACACTATCTCAATTGACCCATCTCGACCCACTAAACTTACCGACGGGGATATTATAAAAATTGGCGAAGAGACCTCCATTAAGGTTAAAATTGAAGATATGGAAGTTGATCCGGTGGAAGAAATTGAAGCTAAGGGTAAAAATACCCGACGGAACACGAGGCGTAAGGCGGCAGCGAGTGAGAGAAGTGTTAAGCGATTGGGGGTGATTGATGAAAATCGCGAATTAGGGCTTTCAAATGGTGGAATTGGAAACTTGGGTGTGGGTTCCAAAAGAACGACGAGGAGTTCTAAGAGGGTGCAAAATGAAGCTGGAAGTGTGGATGAAGTTGAGAGCTTTACTGCCACTGAAGTAGAGAATGAGGGGAAAGGGAATCCAAGGAGGACTCGGGGTTCTAGGAAAGTGGAGAGTGTGAAAACTGGGGTTGATAGTGTGAAGGAAGCTGAGAATATTGATTTAGTTGATGTTGAAAGAGATACTCAACGGTGTCCAAGGAGGACTAGGGGTTCTAAGAAAGCTGATTATGTTAAAGAGGGGGATGATACTGTGGAGGAAACTGAAAGTCTTGCTGTAGTTGAAGCAGAGCGACAGAGGAAACCTAGTCCGAGGAGGACTAGGGGTTCTAGGAAAGTGGAGAGTGTTAAAGATGGGAATCATGCTGAGGAAACTGAAAGTCTTGCTGGAGGTGGTGCAGATGGAGAAAAGAAACCGAGTCCTAGGAGGACTAGGGGTTCTAAGAGAGCACAGAATGTTAAATTGACTGTTAGTGTGGAGGAAGCTAAGAATTCTGTAGCAATTGATGTAGATAAAGAGAAGAAAGAGTGTTCAAGGAGGATTAGGGGTTCAAGGAAGGAGAAAGATGCGGAAAATCTCCATCAAAAAGCAGGTGAATACATGGAATTAAAGCAACTTGGGAAGGAGAGGGGGAAGGGAAGCACTGCAGGAGTGGTACATTCGGAGGAAGATGAGGTGATTGAGAAGTTGGAGAGAAACCAAAAAGATTGTGAAGAAGCAGTTGATAGCAATGCCAATGTGGGAGTAGAAAGAAATATGCCCGAGGTGGTGGGAGCAGTACTTGGAAGGGATGGTTGCGAGAGGTCCATTATTAATGTTGGCATTAACGTGAGTGAAATCCAAATTGAAGAGGAGGTGGATTTAGAGAAAATGACACTTGGAGAGTGGTTGGATTATTTGGAGGTTTTTTTGCCCAAACAAATAATTGATGCCACTGAGGAGATGATTTTAGGTATGAAACAGAAAGCAGAGAAATATCAGGAGTTCATGTTGCAGCAGAAGAATGGAAAGGATTGTGACGGAATACCAAAGGGTTAGACTGACTCAGTATGAGGTTTACATTCTTAGGTAATTTTCTTTTGCATTGCTGTTTGTATCAGGGGAATTCATTTTCTAGACACACTTGAGCTTCTTATTTACATAAATGCAACTCTATTGTATCTGTGTACAGTGAGCCCTTGTTTACATACAACTGAAAGATTCACATTTAGTTGAAGTAATCTAACATGTTGATAACAGACCAATTGAGCTTTTGTCATTAAATTCTTATTATGTATTGTCAGTGAGGAAACAACCTCTCTACCTCTGAGGTAGTGGTAAGGTTTGCGTACATTTTACCCTCCCCAGACCCCACTTGTGGGATTTCACTGGGTATGTTGTTGTTGTTGTATTGTCAGTGATGAATTTGATTCATATTTATGCCCAATATGCAGAGATTTAGTCCGATGCTCAGTGACTTCTCAGGTCTAAAGCAAGGATACTTATCATTGGAGTTATGTTAATACAGTTGAGGAAACCACAAAAATCCAAAACAATGTCTTGTGGGGAACCAAAAGTGGGACACTGACCTGTTATTTTCAATTCTTATATAATACAGAATAGATAGGCATTATCATATGCAGGAAGTAACTGCATGTTAGTTATTTCTTTTAGACTAGATGGTGGAAGTGGAAGTGTGGAACAGGTTTTTACTACCATACAAAAAGCTTAAGTATATTATATGGTCAAGAGTTTAGCGGAGTTTCTAGATAAGAGCTGTAGAAGGATACATTGAGATTGTTGTTTACTGCATCTAAGGATGCCTGTCATGTATTTTATGCACCAACCATTTATCATGTAGATTTTTCCCTGGAATTATAGGCTTTTTTGCCATGTCAAGAAAAAATGGGTTGTTGACTCAAATATCTGATATAGGGGGGCATGAAGATAATATTCCCTATTTAGACAAAATAATCTGAGATTTATAGATTGCACTAAGAATCTGCTGACATATTGAGTTGGGGTTTGAATTTGTTATTGCTAATTGTCTGGCTGTTGCTCCTCGTGGAAGTAGCATCTACCATTGGCTACTGTTCCGTGTCTGGTGAAAGAAAAAAATGGCAGTATCATTCTTAAGGATAATGGAATATCTGAAATTTATATTTGTTCTAGATTAGGCCGTTCCCCATAAATATGATAAAATTAAATCATTTGCCTCAATGTTTCGGTGGTTGTTGGTTGTTGTATTAGCGCCTCTAGTGACTGCATAAGCAGTGTTGTGAAAGGCGATTGCCTCGTCGCCTATGGCGAGAGGTGAGGTGACCTTTGATCACCTACTAGCTTTGTGGCGCTGTGATCTTCAAAAAGCGACGCCATGCTGACAAAGGCGTTGCCTTTATATTTTGTTAAAAAAAAGTCGACCAATTTAGGGTTTTAAAAGGTAATTTTTGGGGTTTTCTTTCCAAATCTCTTAGACTCGACTGGGACTTCAACAAATCGACTCGACTTCTCCAGCCACCAGATTTTCCGGCAACTCCAAAGTCCAACGAATACCTATTTCTTCTTACTTTGTTTCTTTTTCCTCCAACTTCAAAGTTACTTCTACCTTTGTTTTTCCCCTCACTGTTTGGCCTTTTTTTTTCCTCGTTCAAGTTCTAGACTTTGGTATCTACTATCTCTTTCCGGTGTTTGAATTAAAATATTTGCTAATATGTTATTGCTATTGAGATTTTGATTATTTATATATGCAATTAAATATTTTAATTTTTTGGTATTGATTGTCACCACACTTCAAGAAGGCGAGTGTCTCACCGCTCGCCTCACCTTGTAGTGAGGTAGACCGTTGTCACCTTTCACCCAAAACACTTTGCATAAGTAATATTTTTAACATTCAGAATTAGATTGTGGAATAAGCTTTACTTCCATACAAGATTTGCAAGGTGGGCGCGAGCTGCCCCGGACACCACCATTATCCAAAAAAAGAACTGATTATTTGCTGTTTGCTGTATCTTTGAATGCATGAAAGAAACTATAACGGATTATTTTACATGGAGGGTGAACCCATTAGCTCTTATGTGGGTCATATGGGAAGAGAGAAATAAGAGAGCTTTTGAGGGAATTGAAAATGAGTTTGCACATTTAAGAAATAACCTTTTTTCTTTGATTTCCTTTTGGTGCATCCTCAAAATTCCTTCTTGTATAGGTTGGGTGTCGTTTGGTTTACATCTTGGATATGGGAGATTTCATTCCCATTGTTAATAATATCATTTACGGTATAAAAATGGATTATCTTATTAGCTACCACGAGTTAATATCTCTGCTTCTCCTTCTTTCTCTACTTCTCTTACATGCATTCCGGATTAGCTTTTACATGTCATGAAGTTCTATTTTCTAGTACCCCTACCATTTTTAATATCAGTTTGTTTCCTGAAACGGTAGGCTATCTTTGCTATTTCAAGAAGAGGTTGCATTGACACTAGCTGAGATTGATGGCATCCTCTGATGATAAAATACCTTTTTTAGACGGTATCTTAGATTCATAGACTACAGTAAGCATCTGTTAATATATTCAGTTGGGGTTTGAGCTTCTTTTTTCTGATTGTCTGGTTGTTGATCCTTGTGGAAGTAAGCATCTGCCGTTGGTACAGTTCTGTGATTGATGAAAGAAAAAGTGCTGCTACTAATTCTACAGGATAATATTAGCTCTAAATCATGATGTTCCACATAATTATTGATAAAATGAAATCACTTTCCTCAATGTGGTGGTGGTTGTCATGCAGAAGAGGATGTCCTTTGGGACAATGTTTTCATTAGGTGGAACCTGAGCTTCAACAACATAAAGGTCAGAAGCTGATTTAACTGAAGATATTCAATTTCAGAGACATTGGCCCGGAGGAGGAGGCACGTTATACCTAAAGAAAAAAAGTTGTCCTACAAACTGAAGGGAGCAGAATGTTATAATTGTGCATGCTCCTGGCAAATGGAAGTATACCTGGGCAAATGCTTCTGATACTAAAAATTTTAAGGCTGACCTACATTTTAGTCTTTGGTGTTTCTTAACTTTGACATAGAGCTGCCTGTTTGTAATGCATTTATTAATGCTTGAGTGCTTCAATTGGGATACCACTAGTTCTAATAAGATTTTGTCTTCAGTGTTGATGCAATCTGGAGTTTTGTCAGCTTCCTTGAATAATTTGTACTGCTTTAGTTGCGCACAACTTTGCGCATGCCTGTAAAATTAACCATATACATTACTTGTGAATTCAACGTGAGAAACGCATATCACAAATGCCTATTGAATCAGTAAAGACTGCATTTTATGGGGGACCAAAAGCATCACTTGTTAATAACACAGGTGAATGTGTTGAAGTGATGAAACTAACTAGTTGTTGAACTTGGAAAGCAAAACAAACATATACTCAAGGGTGTGGCTTAGTGGTCAATCAAATGATCGACCCTCTCACCACTTGCTTCATTAACTTATCTATTTGACTACCACCACATTGATCAAATGCAACAGGGTGTATGAAGAGTCTTTCTACTTTGTGATTCGATTTCTTCAATAGTAATATGATGAATACTAGACAAGTCAAGAGCAGATCAAGATCTGGACGCCTTTGTTATTTGTGTTGCTACTACTACATGTTCTAATTATACAGGCTGAAAATCAAGACTTGGTGGATTGAAGAAGCTGTTCATGCATGACTTCCTCAATGGTAACAGATCGTCCTTCCTGAATCGAAAGCTGTGCAGCAACTCCAATGGCTACTGAAACCAATCCATCATGTAAACCAACAGCAGGAGCTTGTCCTCCTCTTGCTCTTACTGCTGACAAAAACTGGAGGTGCTCCAAGTAGCTTGAACCATGATGTAGCCCATCGTATCTGTCAAAGAAAAATCAATCAAACACATTAGGAAATTATCGCGATATCACAGACTTAATAGCTCAAGATAAAGGCAAATGAATTACTTTATTCGCTTATCTTCAGCTAGCAATGTTTGTACACCGTTTCTTCCTTCAGCTCGTGTGCCCCAACGCACAATGCTCTCAGGCACAAGTGCTTCACCCTGTTCAAGTGTGTGATAAAGAACATCAAAGGATAGGATAGTTTAAAGCAAAAACCACTGTGTTCATGTGAACATGTAACTCAAGGACAATAGCAAGTTGGCAGCTATTCATTCATTAGTGGGGATTTATACAACGTTCGATTAAGTCAAGACAGACCAAGGATACAAGAAATGAAACAAGGGAGTCAAGAAGAAGAGAAAAAAGAAGGAAAAGAGATTTACCTTTCCAGTATCACCTACTACAGATATTTCTTGCTCATTTTTACTTCCTTCAGCAAACATACATAGGTCAAGCATGCCACGACAACCATTATCGAATTCCACAATTACATAAGCATTGTCGATTATATCAGGCACCTGAATATCGAAAAAAGGTAGTAGTTAAAGCCATGTTTCACAAGCCTAGTCTGAAAAAACCAGGTTACATTAAACATGCTTACTCTGCAATATCTTAACCATCCAAAAAGTTCTGTCGATTTAACCAGTCTTCAAACCTAAACTACCTGATAGTGATCAAATACCTCCATAGTTCCAGTATTTATAGATGACAAAAGGACCGATAAAAGGAAGTTCTGAAATTATCAATACGAAAAATTACTCAAGTTATGTTTTCTATGTTGCAGATAGATGGATGCAATTCACTAAAAATGTTGTCTTTATACTTCTTTAAATGCTATTTCTAGAGATTATTTACACCCAATTCAACTTCTGCAGCTACAGAAATAAATTACCTGTCCATCATATACTTCATCTTTGTGATTCAAATCCATCGCTCCAGAAGCCATAACACGAACAGGATTAGCTCCAATGAAAAGCCTCATGAGATCGAAGAAATGACAGCATTTCTCCACCAGAGTACCTCCAGTATTGCAGTTGAAACGATTCCAATTATCGACCTTTGTAAGAAGCACAAGTCATTAATTAGCATATGTAACTAGCATGGAAGCAAAAGTAGTTGACACAATTATGAAGTACCTTAACAAGAAATGGAAATCGATGTTCTCGGATTGACACCATCTTCACTTGTCCTAAAGCTCCTTCCTTTACTATGTCTATCAGTTTAGCAACAGGAGGCATGTATCTGTACTCTAGTCCAACTTGTACCAGCATATCGGATCTCGTTTTGGCAGCATTTATGACCTGATCCCATATTGTATAAAACAATTTCACAAGAATGATACAAGAGGGGAAAGAGTGTAGAAAATAGTGGCCAAAAACTTAAAGAAGCAACTCAAAAGTCTCAAGAAAATATATGCAAATATCAGTGCTATTGATTATTGACACTCCCAAGTCCTAACAATGCAATGTGAAAGGTTCTCTTGGAATCAGGGCGGAGCAAGGTTCGTCAGAAAATTATATTGTACGTACAAGGTCAAAAACTCATGCTTAGTAAAATTCCTGGAATGAGAAGTCAAGAACTAAAAAAATAACCAGTCAGAGGCGGATGCAGAATTTTAAGTTTACGAGTTCTCTTATTGAGTTCTGAAAATATTATTTTACACATATTAAGTGAATTTCTTAACACAGATTCAAGTTTTTTCCCAAGACTACTGCATTTTGTCGAACTCGTAGCTACAACTCTAGCTCCCTAGAGAACATATCTCAGTTTTGTAATCATCTACTGACCTTTTTGCAGTCTGAGACATTAGTGCACAAAGGCTTCTCCACCAAAACATGATGGGGTTTTGGGTGATTGATGATATCCATTAAAATCTCATAGTGAGTCATGTTTGGAGTTGAAACTACCACCACATCACATAGCCCACTTTCTAGTAGCTGTTTGTGCTCTGCAAAAACCTTAATGCAAAAACAAGGAATTTTCAGTGAGTAAATTAGTACTAACTAGGCTCACTATTAAATATTTAGTGAATTTTCTAATAGAATAAACATAGTTTAAATGAAGTATACTACATATATAAACATCTTAACTTAGACACCTTAACTTGGTTTAAGTTGGCCCATCAAATACTCCAATTTTAAGAAAAGATACCTAGAATGCATCCCATTTAAAGGTTTCTAGCTGTACATTCAAAGTTAAGACACGTCTGTGTTAATGTATATATTTGGAGCTCAAAATGAAATCCTATTTTCTTGCGAGAGGCATTCAAATAAAGGAAAACTTAAAAGATTTCTTTGAAATAAGATTCTTGGGTTGACCCTTTCCTGAACTAGAACCAAAGAATAACCCCTCACTACCCTTTTTGATAAGAAAATGAAATAATCTCATTTTTACGACAAATACGATAGATCGGACCTTGCCTAAAAGTGGGCAAAAACAGTAAAAACAATTAAAATTCTATAAAACTAGAGAATGTAAGTCTCATTTTTACTTTCGAACCTTATAGTAACAAATTCAAAAGCCAGAGCATTCATTGTATCTAGACATAACATATTAATAGGTAATTTCTGTTGGTTAAAAAAAAATTTAAAAAAAAACTTTTTAACTGGCAAATTAAGAAAAGAAAATTAAAATTATTTTTAATTGGGTATATATAAATTTGTACTGTGGGTAATCTTTTCTCTGCCAAATCAAAATTAGTACTCATCCATCCCAATTTATTTGTAATATATACTAAAATAGTTATCCCAAAATAATTGTCATTTTGGATAATCAAGAGAGAATTAATTATTTTTTTCAACTTTGTCCTTAGCATTAATAGACACATATATAAATAAAAGTTAAATTATTTATAAGAAATATTTTAGTCAAACAACACTCCTAATTAATTTTTTCTGCCAAAGTTTAACATAACAAATAAACTGGGACGGAGGGAGTACAACTATTATATGTAATAATCCCCTTTTTGACTTTCAAAACTAGTACTAAAAAATGAAATTAAAAAACCATAACATTCATTGTATCTAGACATGATTTGTTTATAGTGTAACAATAATGAACTTAGCAAAAAACATGGGAAATAGAGTTAAAAATCTACCTAACTCACACACAAAAAAATGCAATTTTCTTCTTCTCATTTGTCTAAGCATAAGCCCGGGTGAATACAAGTTATGTTGCTCGAACTCTTTAAAAATATCAATAGTACGTGTTGAATTCTTCAAAAGTAGCGTATTTTTGGAGAATTCGATACGGGTGCATCATCATGAAAAGTGAAAAATCCGCGCAACTTAAAATACAACAATAACAACATACTTAGTGAAATCCCACAAGTGACGTCTGGGAAGGTAAATGTATACAAACCTTACAACTACCGACTATTTTCAAAATACCTTCATCTCAAAAGTATCATTCCAAAAGCAGAAAATATTAGATATGAAACAAAACGACAACGCAACTTAGAATACAAAAATGTTAGATTCATACTTTCTCAACCACAATCATTTTTTATTATATGAATCATTTACACATATTAAATAACATGAGGGATCTGGTGCACATGCAAACTGACTCGAACACCACAAAAACAGACGTAAAAACTAAGAAAAAACATAAATGTGACAAGTGATTGAATTCATACCTGTATAGGCCAATCAAAAGAATCTGCTAACTTGTGTGCATATTTTTGTGAAGGAATATGTGGATCAGCAATGGCAACAACAGAAACACCTTCAGATTTGAGATGATAAAGATTGATTAAATGTTCTCTACCCATCATACCAACACCAATTATTCCATAATTCACTATTGCCACCATTTTTACAGAAAAAAAAAAACAGAGCAGCAATGTCTCCACAAATCTCTGAGAGGTCTCTATTTATATATACTGTTTGATTTCAATGTATCTAAAATAAGTTGTTCAGTTGGCATTACAATTTACATTATTACATGAAAAAAAGTAAAAAATAAAATGATGAGTCTGCAGAAGGTTTTGGAAGCTAGCAAGAAAATATATAGAGGAATTATGAGAATGAGAATATTACTTGCCCGGCTGCGCGACTAAAAGTATGTAGGGCTAGTGACATAATTCTGAATTTATTTTAATTCTAGCAAAATAAGGATTTACTCCTTTCGTTTAAAAATAATGACGTAGTTTGACTTAGTAAAAAAATAAAAATAATAATTTTATGGTTCTAAATTAAAGTTATATTAAATATATAAAAATATTTGTTAATTTTGTGGTTTTAAATCTGTCACGTAGAAAACTGAAATTAAAATATTGTCAAAGAAAAAGTGATTATTCTTTTTGAAATAGACTAAAAAGGAAAGGAGATCGTTATTTTGAAATAGAGGAGTAGATAAAAGTTATCGGTTCGATTTTGAAGTTTATCAATTTGTAGATATGCTAAACCATTATAGAACCATTAAGATATTGACTTATTGGTTATTGATCGTTATCGATTTAAACATTAAATTTGATACAAAATGTGCTTTATTGAAAACTACTTTGAAACAAGATTCCAAATGAACTATACACATGAATTGATAGATTGCATTTTACTCAAAAGTAAACATTATTACATTATACAAAAACTGAGAGTTTGAGACGGTAAAAAAATAAATGTATAAAACTATCAAGGACTTTATTTACCAAATGGTGTAAGTATAATTATTGAATTTACGATCGGATTATCGATTAATCCGTTGAGAAAAAACCTAAAATCGTTAAAAATCAATAACCCGATAATTAAAAAAATTGAACTGTTACAAAAACTGCTAAACCAATAACCCATTATTGATTAACCAATAATTTTTTTCGATTCAAATAATTGGTTTTGATTCAATTTTGAACAATCCTCGTATATTACTTGACATAAGTTGACTTGCCGCAACTTTTAAAATATTTTTACTAAACTGATTTTATTAATAATTATTTTCTCGATTTTCAAAAAAAAGAATTTTCAATCTTTCGATTTTAAAATAAAGTTATGTAAAATATATTAAAATAATATTTAATTTTCTAGTCTTAAAAATGACACATAAAAGCTGAAATTAAAGCGTTACAAAAAATTGAATCAATCTTTTTAAAACATAAGAAGTTATTCTTTTTGAAATAAAGAACATAATATTTTATATAATTATTTAATATTTAAAACTTTTAACATATTAAAATATATAAAATAAAAAATAATTTTTAATATAGAAGTCAAGTAAAATAAAAAGAAAGAAATATTGACTTGTCTTACTTAATATTATAGTTCCAACGTGGATGATAAAGACAGAGATTTGAGGTGTTGGACTAATAAGAAAGTAATTATTGAATGCCAATATTATATGACTTCAATTTTAGATTATTTCTTTTATTATAATCTTTAATCATGATTATGTTAGTCCCATACTTGGCTATTATAGTTCTTTTTTTTAAAATAAATTATTAATGTCTATCCTAATTATGGAAGTCTAGTTAAACCCCTTTTATTCCACTTTGTTTGGCATGTTTCAGAATGTGATTATCAAAGTACTTAATTTTTTATGTAAATTTAGAAATATATTTATTTTTTTGGAAATATAATTTCTATATTTCAAATATATCTAAATGCATGCAGTATTGTCCCGATTACTATTATATTGTAAAGTTTAATTTCTTTCTTATTAAAATAAATTGTTTGCATATGATATTCTTTAAAATTATTGATGATGGGATCCTACTATTATTCAAATCAATATATTAATATCCTAATAGAAATCTTATCCTGTTTCTTTGAATATAATTCTTGGATGTGGGATCCATTTGGATATTTGTGCATGGACCAATATATATATAATATCAATGACGGAGTCAGGATTTTCCTTAAGGGTGATTAAAATTTTAAGAGGTAGATACATGAACTAATCGAAAAGGGATCGATATCTAGTATATATAGATAAAAAATTATTTTTATTATATATAAATAACATAATTTTTTATCGAATGAGATTTGGATGAACCCCCGAATTACTATGTAGCTCCGCCGTGGTATGATATGCAGTCGTGGATATGTGTCACCCTCGATAAAGACGTTCTTCAAGAATTAACAAGTACCTAACTTACCAATTGGGTTTTTAAAAAAAAATCGTTTGTTGCTTTGTGTTTGTATGTATGAAAAAATCTTATATGAATTTAATAATTTTTGTTTTATATAAAAAGAATTATTTATATATATTTATAAATATTTAACTGTAAATTTAATTATTATATATTAACAAGTCATTTTCACTTTTGTCTCTATTTCGTATTGTTCTTTAATTTTTGTCCTTTTTTATAATGGCATAAGTTTTTTTTTATTGTTGTTATAATTATAAGTTATGTCATGTGTCCTTAATTAAAGACCTTTTGCTTTGTTAGACATACGTTTAATTACTAAGGATAAAAATTAAACATCAGTCCGTTTGAAAATCAAAATTAAAGATCAATTTATTTAATTGAAGGACAAGTCAAGATATTGAATTATCTTAGGTTATTAAATTAACCAGCAAAGATCGTGATAAGATTGACAAATAGATATTTTAGGTTTGCGCCTTAAAATTAAATCCTCTTTGGTAAGGAAAACTGATGATAATTTTCATCACAATCCAAATTTTATCGGACTATAAAACGAATATTAAACACTAAATGAAGATTATTAAAATAAATATTTTTTTAAAAGAATAAATTAAACAAAGCCACAGAAAAATACCTCCATATTTCACTCCCAATCTTGTTTTTGCAAGTTGCAAATTTTGAAAGTTCAAAAAAATGTTACGTATTAAATACTTTTTAAGAATATCCTTTTCTTGATGGAATCTCTGTACTTTTTTATTCTTTTTTTGGAATATAAAAATCTTTTGTTCCAATGTACTAGTATAGGTACAAACTTGCCCAAGTACTTAGCCTCTTTTACGTCTCCATTCAATAGTGACGCAAAAAAAGGGAGTCTGAAATCAAAAGGGTATAAATTTTTTAAGAAATAATTAAAACGGCAATCGAAACTTTTATCACACCAAAAAGGCAAAGGTGCAGCCCCTGTTGCGCCTTCCATTTAACACTTAGCACCTGTTACAAACGTTTGAAAAAGCTGAATGAGTGCAGTAATTTTGGTGTGCTACAAAATGATTTCTATTTTTTCTTAATTCATCACAGTCTTAAAAACATCCGTCACTTAACTATCTAAACTTAAGTACACTTTTGATCTGTCACAAGTGTTGAAAACACTCTTTAGCTTGGCAAAAATTTAGGGATGTATTACTTATGTTGCAAGATTGGGGGGTGTATTAGTTAAGTAGAGAAATATTTTTAACACTGTCAATAGTTCGAGGACGAAAGTAATAATTCACACCAAGTTTAGAGCGTTTTCAATACTTATCTCTTCATTTTACTTAATGGACTCATGTATCAAAATAAATATTTCATTTTGCTTGTCCTAGCAAATTAAGAGAGTTTTATTACTCTATTCGTTTCAATTTGATTGGTTTTATTTTATTTTACTTGTCAATTTAGCAAATCTAAAGTTTTAGGAGCATAAAATACATTTTTAATAAGATTTTCTTAAAGAATGTGTCATACCAACCAAGGGTCAAGTCAATATGATACGAGGAACAGTTGGAACATGTGTTCACACACAATCAATAAATGTATCATACGTATTTTCGCATATCTAATAAATTAATTTCACAATGATAAATTAAATTATTTGGTATAAATATTTGGTGCAGAAAAGTATTTACTGAAAATTAGTAGTTCTTCTGTCTTATTTTATGCGACACCTTTTATTTTTTAGTCCATCTTCAAAAAATATCATCTTACTCTAATTAGAAATAATTTAACTCAAAAATTTTTGTTTTACCCTTAATGAAATGAATCTCAATCACACAAATGTCTACGTATGATTTTGGATGACAAATTTCAAAAATCCTTCTTTATATAAAATCTCGTTCTAAGTCAAAAAGTGTCGTATAAAATAAATCGGAGGGAGTAGTACATTATTAGTGAGTTTAAGAAAATAATTATTCCTCTTAAAACCAAAAGCTAAAAAGATTTTCTTCTTTCTATTTTTATATATATGCTTATTCAACTAGCAAGCCATGTTTAGTGATTTTTTTATTTTTTTTTGCCTAAACAAGAGGTTAGATTTGAATGCCAAAAAAGAAAAAATTCTATCAACTTCTTTTGTAAATATTTTTTTTTCAAATGGAAAGGATTTTTTTTAAAATGGGGGTAGGGGTAAGGGAAGGAGAAACATGGAAAGAAAATTATAATTTATGGAATCGAACTCTCACCAATAAAATGAAAATTCAGATAGTCACTGCCATTCAAAAGATTTATGTAGAAACAAGATTAGTCTATAGAAAAGGTGAAAGTGTTATGGTCCACATAAGGTATACAATTTAAGTCCCACACGTCAATATTGAAATGTTGAAGATAAAAATGTTTCTTAGAGTGAAAAAGATGAAATAAATTAAATATGAAGGTAAAAATAAAAAATTGGAAATGCATGAACAACAAGAAAGAGTTTATAAGGGTAAAATAAGCAAAAAATAATATATTCGTTTTAATAAAAATGATCTGATTTGATTTGATACAAAGTTTAAAAATATTTGTATCAAAATATCATTTAATCTATGGTCTTAAACATATCACATAGAAAATTAAAACTAAAATATTGTCAAAAAAAAATATTATTTTTTTAAAACAAAGAAAGTAAATTATTTCTAAATTTTTTAAACTAGACAAGTAAAAATAACAACTATTTTTAACAGATGAGACAAGTAAAAATTTATATAAAAGAAGTGATTAAATTTTTGGTCAACAGTTTATTAGTTGAACTCAATTTTTCTATTATTTTTTTTTAAGATCATTAAGTGATAAGATAAAGCTATTTTTAGGTGGAAAAAAAACTTATAATTATGTGGCTATCTATGAAGTTTACCTTTTATTGCAATCCTAAGGAGGACACATATGATAAGAATCTTTTAAAATTACTCTAATTTTTTATTTTATTTTTAAGAATAATAGAACCCAGAAATAAGGTCCACGTACATTTTATCACAGTGATATTAATATCTATAATCTTGTTGAAAGGAAAGGAAGTGTGGAAGAATTGACCAACCAACTCCCTAAGGAGAAGAATACAAATATGGAAACAGTTAGCGCCAATTTCGCTATTTTTCCTTCTCACATTTTCAAATCTCCATTCTTTTATCCTTCAATTTCTATTTTCTTCTCTCAATTTCTCCATTCTCTGCGACGTCGTATTGCTGCCCTTCCTTTAATCTTTGTACAGTAAAGGTATCATGTTACACCTTTCTCTTTTTCTAATGAATATTTTTCTCACATTTTCCTTTTATGGGGATAATGTAGTCACGCATATTAATAATTAGATAAAGATCATTTGTTACGTTGAATAATTTAGAATTCTGTTTATTATCACAACTCGTAGAATTGAAATCCTAGCTTCGCTTCTGGTGTTTATGGTTTGAGAGGCTTTTCCACGCGAGAAATTTTGTTGGTGAGTTACCTGGTATGTTTGTTGGTGAGAGGTAATAATATATCACGTGGAATAGTCGAGGTGGGAACAAGCTAACCTGGATACCACATTATCAAGAAAGAAAGAGAAAAACAAGCCGGTAAAGTTGTTATCATGTGACAAGGAGATCACAAGTTCAAGCTTGCAGAAATGCAAGTTAAGGCTGCCTACAATAAGCTCGTGTAGTCAAGCTCTTCCCCGCACACTAACAATTATATTATTGTGGAGAGAAATTGCATTTTCTGTTTTTCTATTCGCCAAACTCAAGGCATTGTCTGGTAGATTCCTTATATCTGCTTACACGAACTTGATGGATTCGAGTTGGTTTGATTTTTAACTAGTATTGATCGTATTTTATCGTTATTCATCACCTGTTTTGCTCTTCTGAGTACATCTTTGTGTCTTGTAAATTGTTTCCTCTGTCCATGGTTGGATACTTAGTATTGTCTTTTTTGAATGTAGTATCATAACTCTACATGTTAGAATAAACTTATTGGTTTTCTTTATCCTCTTGTTTTGTTAGATCTTACACTTTGAGCTGAAGAACATGTTGGAGGTATGGGGTGGCTGTTTTAGGCTGCCAAATGAATTGAAATCTGATGTGCATCGTCAATGTACATATCATTTCATTACAAAAGTTGGATTCTTGTAGTATAGGAGATGAGGAAATTCTTGCGGCGAATAATTGCTGTTCTGTTCTTCAGAGTTAACTGGAGGAAACTCTTTGTTATAGGCACTATATTAACAGTGTTTAGAGTTGTCTTTCAAATTTCTAGCCTCCCTAATCCTTTAACTGAATGGATTATCTCTCCACCCTTGGATGTTTCATCTTACCAACGCCTGATAAATCGTGGAAACAATTCGAGGGAACTTTCAGTTTCAGTAACTTCTGATAACCAGTTGAAAATGAGTAAACACTTGCCAGCATTTGTTTCACTCAACTCTACAGCCAGAACAAACCAATCAATGAGAGTTCTGGCTAGACGAGAAAGACATCCCACAGTTGTTTCACTCAACTCTACAGCCAGAACAAACCAATCAATGAGAGTTCTGGCTAGACGAGAAAGACTTCTGAGGCGTAGGAGACAGAAGAAGTACTCATGGCGAAAAAAGATTGTTTATCCGCCTCCAACTGTCGTGCCTGATCACTTACAGGTAAGTTTGATATTGTGCTTATAAGCGATTATTGAATTTCATATTTGTTTCTGGATATCTTGTTCTTCTCTGATGTAGTCATCTCCAGAAATTTATAGCATCTTTGACACCAAATGAGGCACTTGCATATGCAAGAAGCGAGATTGAGAAAGCTCCTTTAGTCACCGATGATCCAGACTTGTATGCTCCTCTTTTTCGGAATATTTCCAACTTTAAGAGGTACGATGGACTATATTTTCTAAAATAGCTCTTTGTCTGATATAATGTCACTCAATCATTATTGTGTTTTGCTTTTGTTATTGTATGTATATTGACCTTTTCGTTCATGAATGAAAGACTTATCGTTTACATTTTCACAAATTTTGGTTGACATTTCAGGAGCTATGAACTGATGGAACTTCTACTAAAAGTTTACATATACAAAGAAGGAGAGAGGCCTATTTTCCACGAACCTCATCTTTTGGGAATTTATTCATCTGAGGGATGGTTCATGAAATTGATGAAGGACAATCCCTACTTTGTCACTAAGGATCCAGAGAAGGCTCACTTATTCTATCTTCCATATAGTTCACGACAGTTGCAGATGGCAGTTTATGTGCCTAACTCGCATAATCTTAGGCCGTTATCAATATTCCTGAGGGACTATGTGAACATGTTAGCCGCAAAGTATCCCTTCTGGAATCGTACACATGGAACAGATCACTTTTTAGTTGCTTGCCATGATTGGGTATGCATCCACGTTTTTTATTCATGTAGTTTCTTGCTTTTGATATCTGTTATCATTGGCTTTCCTTATTAGTTGTCGTGTTTTCTTCACTGTTGTTTTTCCTTTTCATTACTACTTTGATATGTGCACTTGAGCCGAGGTCCTATAGAAACAATCTCTCTACCTGCACGAGGTAGGGGTAAGGTTTGTGTACACTCTATCCTCCCAAACCCCACATATTGTATTTTAGTTATGTTATTGTTGTAGTCTTAGCTAAATTGGCTCGAGTTCTTTCATGAGCATACTTCTACCTGAGCTCTACAATCTATCATTTATTCTAGGTAGTCAAGCTTATCTCAACGAAATCTGGTATATAACATGATTTCCTGGAAGTAGAACAGGTGCATCTATACGAATGCTCCTTGAGACTTTTGATAACCCAAAGATGATCACACACTCAACATGGTATCAAAGTCAGGTTCATCCCAATTCACATGGTTTACCAAGTGTTGGACCCCATCACACCTCTTCAAGATGAATTTTTACTGTCATGAATTTTATATAATCCTATAATTTTCTTACAACTATGTGGTTTACCAATTCTTACAGGGGCCTTACATTTTAAAGGAACATGAGGAGCTAATTAGAAACACTATAAAAGCTCTCTGCAATGCAGATATATCAGAAGGAATATTTAAACCTGGAAAGGATGTTTCTCTTCCGGAGACCGTCATAAGGAGTATCGGTAAGCCTCTAAGAAATGTTGGTGGAAAAAGAGTGTCACAACGCCCTATCCTCGCCTTTTTTGCTGGAAATATGCATGGGCCTGTCCGTCCCAAACTCCTTAAGTACTGGAGTGACCGAGATGAAGAGATGAGAATTTACGGGCCTCTACCTACCAGAGTCTCAAGAATTATGTCTTATACTGAACACATGAAATCAAGCAAGTTCTGCCTTTGTCCAATGGGTTTTGAAGTGAACAGCCCAAGGATTGTCGAGGCAATATATTACGAGTGTGTGCCAGTGATCATTGCTGATAATCTTGCCCTTCCATTTGACGAAGTGCTCGATTGGAGTGCTTTCTCATTAGTTGTTGCTGAGGAAGATATTCCTAAGCTGAAGGAGATTTTGTTAAGTATACCTCTAAGACGTTATCAGGTGATGCAAAATAATGTAAAGAAGCTGCAGAAGCATTTCCATTGGAACGCATTGCCACTTAGATATGATCTCTTCCATATGATTTTGCATTCCATTTGGTCTAGAAGGCTAAACCAGATTCAAGAATCACAGACATCATAACCCCTCTCGAGTTCTGCGTGCTTATAACTTTCCCGCATACTCGATCAGTTGAACAGCAACATGAAGGCTATTGAGATGATATCAGGTACTGATCATAGCTTTTTTCACTTCACTAGAAAGAATACAAACGAATGTACTGTTATTGATAAGTTCCATTTCTTTCTGATGACAGAGGTTTCATCGGTGAGCATTTCACACGTTTTTCGCTATCCTCACAAGATTTTTCCACTCTCAATTGAATTTTCGCGCTATATAAACCTGAAGATGCTCTCAGAAATGAGTTATCGTGCACAGAAAAGGAATGTACATAGCTGAATATGTTGTCAGACATGAAGTGGCAGTTCAAGATATGCAGTTGATTTTGTATGTCTATCATAGAATATCAATCTTGTTGGTAGTTGTATTAAATATAATGTCAAATATTTATGTATACCAGCGACTGCGAGGCCGGAGCCAAGTGGGGAAGCAAGGGGTTAAGCAGAACCCTTTAGACGAAAAATTACGCTGTAAATTTAAGGTTAAAATTATTATTTTTTCATGTATATATAATAGATATTGAATTTCCTCAACATCTTCGTAGGTTTATTTATTCATATTTTGAAATCCGTTCAAAATTTTTGACTGCTCAATGTGAGGTGTGCTTCACCTTTTACTAGGAAAAGCTAGCTGATCCAGTATATTCACCCATTCGTTTGCTTGTTCCTTCCCTTGCTATCTTTTTATGTACTTGAACAAACAGAATAAATACAGGATTTTGTTGGGTCAACTAAACTCATTGTTGGCGCTGCAATAATTCTTTGCCTCACCGTGGCTTCAACAGTAAAACAAAAAGAGCAGTAATAATCCCAATCTAAACGGAAAGGCTTCGTATTCCTAGTTGTGAGTAGAGGAGACGCGGCTCGCGGCAGTTTAGGTGCACAGGACTTCCTAAGGCACAAAAAAGCTAATTGCTTCAGCTAGGAGCAAGAAAAATATTAGTGGAAGGACTGAAGGCTGCAAAACAAGGTTGTTATATAAATTCTCCATGCTGCACAAGAAAAGCACATTTACAGAACACCGAAACCAAACCTTGCAAGCCAGCAGTATTTTTCATTGTTTCTTTTCTTTTTGCACTCGCTCGAGTATTTCTGTTCGTTTTTTGGTTCACTCCTAGACCTATATTTGTGTTCTTTGTTCTGTTATATCGCTTGATCTCCCATGTAAATATTACCCAACTCCGACAAAAGCTCTCCTCAGTAGACTGAAGGCAGCAACGACAAGCAACACCACTACCACCTTCTTTGATGCTAAGATCCTGAGATTCACCCTGAAGCCATGCTCTCTCATGAACCTCACACCAACTCCACGTAACATAAGAAGCCAGGAAATGGACGAGCACAACACAACTTTAATCATTTCCACGGGTCCATACACACTCCTTGCATCACTGGACAAGTCAACATATGACCAAGAAGGACTCTCTTGGCTGCTCTCGACTTGGCTCAACCCAAGACTCTCGTTCAACCAGCCTGATAGCTTTACAAGCACCTTTGCCAGCCACCCAATTTCATCATCTGAGATGGGTCGCTTCATCCAATCACCCTTGTATTTAATATCAACCATTGCTCTATTTGCAAAGCTTCTGGGTTTGAAGATTTCATCCCGCAAGTGCTCACGTTGTACAGTCTCTGGAGTATTCATGGACTTCAAAATAGGGCTACCAAATAACTGGCACAGTTCGGATTTCAGTCTGTCCAAACACTGGAGGTTTTGAGAAAGATTATCCCCACCAATTGATTGCAGTTCAGATTCTGCTCTCAATACAAACAACTGAAAGTTTGGTCTGAGTTAGTAATACAGAGACACAAGTGCTACCTATACAGAATGGATGTCTAGAGTGCTAAATATTGATCACCTGGAGCAACTTTTGTCCACCATCTTCACCATCACTGAAGAGACGTAAATCTTTATTCCAGTTCTCATGCAAAAAAGAACCATCAGCATCAGTCTCTGATAGACCATCCTCCCAATCCTGACACAATGGCAACTGAATATAAGAATTGGAAAGAAGCATACCAAGTGAAGGTATTCACACCCCTAACATAGGTCCATGATGGATAAACATACAAGTAGGCTGTACTAGAAAGGTCACACAAATGTTCCTAACACTCTCTGGAAAGTCTGATGGGCCCTGAGCATGAACAAGCTCATTATACACTTGACATTTATGTTAAAAAGATTAACCTAGAACACCTGCATTCAGAGACGGTTTCCGATAATTTCGGAAGACCATTCCTAACGTACATGACCTAATTTAGGAAGACAATAATAGGCTTAATAACGGCAAACACAATACACATGAATACTCATCTCTTTATGAAAGCAGAAATCAAATTTCAGGCCCTAAAAAAACAGTGCCTATATCATCTCTCCAAAATGGTTCAGAGATATTGGTTGAAATGTGTAAGTGAAGATCGGGGCACATAAGATAAAATAAATATAAAGTTATTCATATCTTTTTTCTACTTTCATTCATTACTTCAAGGGAATGGCACATAATCTACATGTATCATACTATAACCACTATTACTGTTGCAGGGGTCGTCATTTCTCCACTTACTTCTGATGCTCCTGACAAGATATTTCTATCAGTCAAATAAGAGTATATTTCATTTAATAACTCTAAGTGAAAAGATCAAAGTGAAGTGCGCTAAAGGCTAATAAAGAATTAAGGAAATGCTGGTAAGACGAGCTATTAGAGTACCTGTAATTGCTCACGAATAGCAGGAACATATCTATGCAAAGCACTAAGCATTGATTTAGATGATCCAGCTGGTTTTGAATGGAATACAGTATCCACATTTTTTATGAGGTCCACCAATTCTGTGGATGAGGTTAATATTGTTATCACCTGCACAATAAAGCATAGCTTAAAAAGGCACAAGAAGAACAATAGTAAAATAAAACATGTGAAATCCCCAACTAATCTAAAAGTCAACCAGAATAAAGACATGCAACACAGATTTTTGCTGAACACTAGAGAGTAACAACATATGCTCTAACGGGCAGGGCAGCCCGGTGCACTAAAATAACAACATATGCTCTAAGATACATAATTACAGGAGTTGTCCAAAAAATTTCGATCAACAGCTCCTGGCGAGATGCTCCAGTCTGTTCACAATTTCTTTCTAATATTAGAAAATTGAGATGACAGACAAGCGTAAGGCTACTATGCCACTAGATATTACAATCCCATGTTCAGCATATTATGCTACATGGTTTTGGCAAGACAACTAACAGTCTAAGACCATTGTGTCTTCTGTTCTCTAATACCATGCAAGTAATTACGTCACACTCTTCACAAGTGCACAAAAACACTTCCGAAGAACAAAGAAAAGTTAAAATAGTATCTCCAACGATTGTCAAAATGAAAAAGCACAGTATTTATTGAGCTGAAACGCAAGACTCATTAGCTGGAGCAGTTCTCATTTAGCTAGTTGAAAGGTTAAAGTAGTCATATCAAGGCAGTTGATAAACAGACACGACAAACTAAGACTACGCCTATAACTGGCAGTACATGTCATGCATTCAGTCGCTCATTATTGAGACAAACAGCCAAGTAATATGCTCCAGAAGCTTCTCTACAATAGTTACCACCAAAGGAAAGATTTGAAAATGGAACAAACCTTTGAAACCATCTTGACTATCACTTCTGGATCTGTGTGAAGAAACTTGTGGGCAAAACCAATAAAATGCATGACCAAAGAGCTGTAGTATAAGTAGTTAGCTAATACAAAAACTTGCCAAGAAGAGGCATAACCATGCTGCATTGATGGAGCAACCTCCTTTAATGTACTTCTATTAGACTTCCCCAGATCTGCATCAAGTTCTGCAAATTCTTCCATGGAAATAGTCCAGGGCTCCAGGTAACTAACCCACAAGGTGAACACCTGTGATGCATTCTTTATAGAACTTTCCACTGGACAATACAGGAATGTCCTCAATATAAATCTGTACAATGGCCTCTGAATCCACGAGTTCCAAGAGTTACCAGAATCCACAACAGGAACTGCATTTCTTGACTGAGTAGCGTTAAATGTCCCCCCAACTTTCCACCTGGGACTTTCAGTGTAGTCAACCTTGTCAGTTCCCTCACTTGATGCAATTGAACTTAGATTCAGATACTTGACAAACACATTTACTACTTCACCTAATCCAGAAGTAGGAGGAATCTCACCCAGTACTGACCGAAAAGGGAATGATACGCCAAATGATTTGCACAAATTCACAGGCAATGGTGAGAAATCATTATCAACTAACCAAAAATGTATCAGCGTGTTGACCAAGAACTCTGCTTTTTCAACAACTGGAGTCTCATAGGCAAAAGAGTAATGAAGCAGTGAGCTCCTATATGGTTGATGTGCCTTTATATCAGCTATAGGCACATATGCACGGAGATATGCATACAAGAGACGCGTATACAAATTGCCCTCACTCTTCTGCTCCATCCCACGTTTGGTGCTTGACAAACCTGGAATCGAATAAGCCCAATTCTCCAATCTAAACTTTCTGCTTCTCCTAACTCTTACAGTTTGAGGGCCTTCACTATTACCTCGACAAACAGGGTAATAGACAAACCAGAACATGTAATATTCAAACACATTCAACTGAACCTGAAATGAAGAACCCTTAACTGAGTCCTCTTTCAGCCTATTTTTGAACAACGGGCATAAGTCAGACAAAACTGAAGAATCCCTTTCATTTTGAAGCATATGACGAACCCATTCGGGTAACCTTTCTACAGGAAATACATATTTAACCAGAGACAGCCCATCCGCAGCCACAATAGAAGATAGCAGCACACCAGTTGGCGATAATAAGCTGAAAATTCTACCTGCAAATGAACAACATTGTTACCAAAAAAAACAAAAACAACTCATTGCAAAATATAAAAAATAAGAAAATATAACTTACTGGAAAGCAAAGAAGAAATACAACTAATTAGCTGAAAACTCCACCTGTAAACTGGACATTCGGGATAACAGAAACTAAAACAACTAAAACATTGCAAAATGCATAAAAGTTGAAAATTCCAAAAGACGAGGAGGTTTTCAAATTAGCTTCCTAATTTTCACGATAATCACCAAATAATGGCAGAAAAGATCAATAAATTAGTAGAAATTCTACCTGCAAACTATAGCAATTGGCAGATAAAACATAAAACAAAAATGCCACACAACACTGAAGGAACTTGTAAAGAAAATCCTAGAATATGTGGCGGCTTATAAATTCTCTTTCAAAAATGTGTAGTTTAGATAATCATCAAGTAATGGCATAAAAAACAAATTAATTAGGTAGCTAAACGCTCCGGAGATCATAACAAATTAAGCCTTATTTGTTATGAGTAATCTAACAAAATGGAAGTAAATACAAAATAATCAGCTCAGAAATGGAAACGCTCAGATTTTCAGAAGCAAACCTGCGAGCTGAGTATCATTGGATAAAGCGGCGATATCTATCCAACCAGATGGAGACAACGACTTGACAGCAGCTGAAGAAGAAGAAGATTCATCGAAGCCGAAAATTTTACAAATTAGGGTTGGAAAAGTGATGGAGAAGAACCATCGGGTCTGGTCAGCTGTATGCTTGTGTAGAAAGGACTCAACGGCGTCGCACGCAGCGAGGATCTGGAGCGGCGACGAGGCGGCGAGTACGGTGGCGGCGATATCGGAGGATTTGGACTGAGTGTCCGTAGCGTACGCACGAGAAATCATTTTCACATGACAATGTAAGAAGCTTTCTGCGTGAAGAATTGAGGGTTTAGGGGTTTTTAAACGGTAGGGGTGGAGGGTGCAAATGGCGCCTTTTATATGGGAGAAGAGAAGGAGGAGAAGAAGGGGACTCGTGGGTATTATTCTGGAAACCCATGGGTCTCTAGCGTTTCGGTATGTTCAATGTATATGAATAAAAATATTATTCTATTTTTTTGGTCCAGTAATATTTATAATTTTTACTATAATAAATATAATATTTTAAAAAATATAATAGAAAAATAATTATAACTATTATAAACAAGTGAAAGTATAAAATATCTACATATAAGTTAAATAAATACTTCCGTGGTCAGTTGTTTACAAAAAATAGTTATCTAAAAATAATATTAATTTAGATAATTAACAGAGAATTAATAAAAAATTTTCAATTTTGTCCTTAGCATTAATTATGTGGGAATTAAAAGGCATATATATAGATAAAATTTTAATTATTTATAAGAAATATATTAATTAAAAAAAATTAAATATTATGTCAGATTTTATCATAATAATTAAAATGGAACAGATAGAGTATATAATAAAAGATAAGTGTGTGTAGGAATATGGAGATGACGAGGACAAAAGTTTCGAGTATATATGAAGATGAGGGGTGTTGGAGGATAAAAAATTATAATTAATATGGAATTTCACTTAACTTTTTTTTTTTACTCATTTTTCTTCACAAAAGTTTATATTATTTTGAAATAAAGCAAAAGTTTATTATTTTTTATAAAGTGAATAATTTGTATTAATCAAATCATACTTTTATGCGTGGCGTTTTGGTACCTATTTTTTATTGTGATTTTCCTTTCTGGGGTCCCACTATAAGTTTGAAAAAACTGACTTTGAATGCTAAAAGGGCCTATTATGTGTTTGAAATTATATTATTAAAAAATATTTTTCAATTGGAATAAAAAATTTGAAATTTGAACTTTGTAACGTACGTACACGTTTGGATAATATTTGGTTCACCTGTAAAAAAAGTTAGGTGCTCAAGTTAAATTAAATATTTAAATTTTATTTAGACATAAAGTTTAATCGAAAAGAAAGTGTGGAAAAGTTAAAGAATTTAGAGGTAAAATTTTAATTTAGGATTATAAGATTAAAAAATATTTTTTTTAGAGAAATTTCTTATGAAGTTAAATTAGTTTATCTAACTTGACATATCTAAAATACACCTCTGATCTTGCAACAAGAGTGAGATACACATCTAAATTCTTGTTAAATTAAGGGGTGTTTTTATCACTTGTGATAGTTTGAGGGTGTATTTTAGTTTAGTTAGTTAAGTAGAAAGGAGTTTTTTAAGACTGTCAATAGTTCGGGAATGAAACTAATAACTTGCGCCAAATTTAAAGATGTTTTGAATAGTTTTCTCATTATTTTTTATAAAAAAAAAATAATACTAATCAACAACCATACATTTCTTTTTTTTTTTTTTTAATTTCGATGTTCAATAATCATATTAAAATTTAACTAAATTAAAATTCAAGTATTTGTAAGGTTTATTTTTTAAAACAGTACTTTCAATGTGATTTTTTTATTTTCAAAAACTTGAACTCAAAACTTCTTATTAAAAGTGAAGAAATCTCAATCATCTCATCATAATTTGACTAATACATATTCTTTGAATTCCACAATTCAAAATTCATAATTTCATAATCAAATAATACTAATTTTATCAGTCACACTACGACTCCTTTCAGAATAACACAAATTGTATCATGCAATAAATTACATATTTGCATTAAACATTAGTTGCGTGCCTTCACAACTTTTTGTTTGTGTGATGTGTATTGGAGAAAACAATTATGAATTTTTTCCAAGCTTATTTTATTTAATAATCAAAGTTGTAGGTGAACAAAGTATGTAATTTTTTTAATTTAAGCATATGATTGAATTACAGATATTCTCCCACGCGGCAATTATCTCTTCTTTTTTTTTAATACATAAAACATATCACTTGGATTTTTAATATGAAATTTTCTAGTGTTTGAATATGTAAGATTTTTGAAAAAACAAAATTATCAGATAAAATGATTTTTTTAAAATAATCTTTGTGACTACAAAAATCTATTACGGCTACAAAAATTTATTATGGTAGACCTCTCTCCTAGTGGTGAAGTCACTTTGAGAGGTGTCAATCGAGGATCGTTCGTTACAAAATTAGGTAAATATTTTTTCCTGTGTAATGCACTTTTTATTTTTATTAATATGATATATTTTGACTTCAAAGAGACTTAAGTGTCGTGTTCTACTATGCAATTTAACTTAGGGGTTCGATATTTAACAAATTACAAACGGCCTTACTTTATTTGCATGCAAAGCGTTTGTTTCATAAAATTTGGAATAATTTTAAGCTCTAACTTAATTTGTGATTGTTTAAAAATGTATCTTAATTTTAAATAATTCTTTCTTTTTCTAATACTTCGACTCATTTGAACTCGAAAAATATTAGTTGAACCTATATTTTTTTTAAAATAACATTGGCATAAAAATATAATTCTATTAAAATTTGGGTTAGATCATGACCCGCTCAATTTCAATAATTTTAACATATTATTATTTACTTTTTATAAACATATTTTGAATTTCAACAATAAAATAAAATAAATAATTATAAATAAATAGATAAATCATAGAAAATATAAATTAGATAGAAAACATACATTCGGTGCGGATGTGGGGCGAGTTTAGAGCTATGCGGGGGCGGATGCGGGTTTAATGTTATGTGGGGTAGGGCGGGGCAGGGGCGGGTTGAAATAACTATTTTTAAAATTAATGCTGGGCGAGGCGGGTTGCGGGTTCAAAAAACCAAATAGTAATTCGAAGAAAATTAAATATTTGTAATTAGTAAAAATCAAAGATA
>JBCEWC010003299.1:0-30815 GCA_038996855.1 Solanum aculeatissimum
GATCTACCATGCATTCACTATTAGCAGAACTAAGATTTAGTACTATCACTGCATTCTGTACTGTGTCTGCGTAACTTTCTTAACAGCTTACCATTTGCTGAAGTCTGATGCTCAATTGTCTCATGCCTTCTGGATAATCATGATTACGGTGAAAACTGACCACTGTAGATGAAAGAGCTGGTGTATTACGTGTGATACCACTACAGATGTGACTTAAAGGGGCCTGGAAGTCTTCTTTTTGTCCTTGTCTACTGTATCTTTAACTTAGTATATGTGATTCATTCTGATCTAATTTAGCGACCCGGTGTCTGTACTTAACATATACTCGTATGGATTCTCCCTGGTATTCAGAACTTTCTTCTGGGTGAACACAGAACTTCAATCATGAACTTCGTTAATTTCTGAACAAGTCACTGGGAAAAAAATCAATTAGCAATTTCAGCAAGGATTGGTGATTGATACCGAAATATCACCTTTGCTATTTCTACAGAATGGTACCAAACCAATACAAATTGCAGTTAAAGAAGGCAATCGGGTGGCTGTTGAAGCTTTATTGCCCGCCACACAACGGATTCAGTGTGTTCCAGAATGGTGTGTGGATGGAGTGATTGAGTTTATGCAATCTGAATGTAGGAGAGAACAGGTATTTAATTTATCTTTCTGTAAGATAAGTTGCTGCTGATTTTGGTCTTCTGTCAGACTTGCAAATATTGGTATTAGCTCAGTGATTATTTCCTTCCCTTCTCATGCAAATTTCAGCTTCTTTTTAGTTGTCTAAACTGTGATAATACCAGGAAAGAGAAGAAACTGTAACTATAATGTGTATGCATCACTTACCAGGCTCACTTGTGTTTGCTGATACTCTGCAGGCAATCAATTCTGATCCAACTGATGGCATTCTGTATTCCAATAGAAGTATTTGTTGGCTCCGCCTGGGTCAAGGTGAACATTACGTGATGCCAAGACCTGCAGAGAACATAGACCAGATTGGGTGAAAGCTTATTATCGAGAAGGTGCAGCTCTATATCAATTGCAGGCATGCCCCTTTCTCTCCTGGAATCAAATTTTGCCAAATCATATACATATATTTTCTGATATTCTCATATTTCCTTTTCAGAGGTTTGAAGAGGCCGCCAATGCTTTCTATGGGGGCATCCAGATCGCCCCTGGAAATACCAAGTAGTCACTTCTTTGGTAGTTCCATAATGGATCATTTTGATGTTTTTGCCCTCTACTGATTTGTTCTCTTGCATCTTCAATAATTTGTAAACTCACTATTTTTGTTGATCTCATAATGGATCAACACACTAATGATTAAATGTAGTGTTTAAAATTATGTTACTGATATCAAAAAACAAAATTATATTGGTAGATATACAATAATCACACTCATAAGGTAGAGCTAAATTATATATGAACATAATAATATAACACAATTACTCCTAATAAATTAATAATAACAAAAAAAAAAGATTATAGTAAATTCAAAATCAGAATGCGACCAAGGGTACAAGGAGAAAAAAAATATCGTATTAAAAACTATCCATAAAAATGTATTTAAAGAGAAATAATAAAAAGATAGGCAAATTATAGAAATCTCATACTTTATAGGCTTAATTTCAATATAAAATGAATCTTTCTAAAATTACTAAAAATCCCTGATTTTTGGGGAAACGTCAATACATAAAAGTATGCATTGATACAACGCGGAATTTTAGGGTTATTGATGATTTGTGTGTATCAGTTATTAAAAATTAGACTATATCAATTTTAATATACTAAAAACATTAAAAAATGTATCAGTAATTAATTGGTTGTTTAATTTTTTTAGGTATCAGTTGGTTATAGTTTATAAATGTGTACATGTAATAGCGAAATACGGGAATTTTAGTAATTTTTTTAAATGGTAGGGACTAACAGTAATTAAGTTTATAAATGTCTTTTATTTGTGTAATTTTTAGTAAAAAGATATATCATATTTTATTGTTAGAGCCTTTTGATTACCTCATTCAGGCCACTTGAGGCGCATAGGTACTAACTATATTTACAAAATATCTACAAACCACAGGCTTAACAGACATCATCCTATCATTGATTTTCCTAACCTCAACCACATATTTCCTAAGGTCCTCATCTACTAGGATATTTATTCCATTTTTATTCCTAGAACCACCCGAGTACCATAACTTAAACCCATCTACGTCTCGAAACTCTTGAAAAATCAAATAAATAATTGAATGATTAAATTTTCCTATGAGTTGCATATATGCTAGTATTAACAAGTAAATAGTTTTGTTTCATAAACTAGATAATGTATTGATTATGCATTTTCTTTTTTGAAGAAAAAGGTAAATTAAGTTTAAAAAAAAGGAGAGAGAAAGGATTCTATTATAAATATTAAATATTTTTAAACAAAAAATGAAAAATAAGTTGAGAAAAAAAGGGAATAATATAAGGATACTTTTAATTTAACATTTAATTAAAATGTAGCTGTAATTAATAATTTTTTAAAAGACTAGCTTTTTTTAATTTTTTCTAAATATTAAGGATGTCAACATAAGCATATAGGTAACCTGCCCAAGTCCAAATTTTTATTGGTTAATCTCAAGATAATTTGAAGTATAACTTACATAAACCTCATAGTGTTAAGAACAAATTTCAATTTATCCCGACTTTTTTCATATTTACAAAAATTTCTTTTTTTTTTTTTAGAGAAACATGGATACATATGTTACTTTGGTGATACACATTAATGACTTTAATGTTGTTGCATCAAATAAGGAAAAAATAATGCAAGATTTATTTAGAATCTCATAATTAATGTGTTACCTTATTTTACTAGGCTAATCAAGCCCTTCCAAATCGTAACAAATTCAAAAATTCAAATTTTAAAATTTTTTAAGTCTATCATCCAGTAGACGAATCAATATTGATTCAAAAATTTAGAAATTTGGAAGAAGATGCATCATTAATATCTCGATTCACTCATCCTAGATTTGGTTTCAATGATTCTACAACAGTGCTTGTCCATCGATGTGAATATATCTTAATGTGTTTACAGATATTGCTCCCGGATGTGTAGTTTATATTATGGTAATTTAATTTGAATTCTGCTTTGCAAGGATTTTAGAATATGCTTTCAATCTTGAAGGTTGATGTGAAGGAGAAACAATTGTATAAGAGTAATGAAAAAATATAAAATAGAACAAGGCTTCAATTTCAGTCTGCCAGAAGGTCAAACTCCTAAATCAAGTATCGTTTTGAATGATTCATTGCAACAAAATAATTTTACACAAATTCGATAGTAACTATAGAAAAGTGTGTAATCATATATCATGTAATATTTGGTGTATCAAGTTATAAGATACACTGTATCGATCACATTTTTCATCATAGATGATTCAATTGATCTGCTACAGCAAATCAATCCAGCCATTGTACAGCAAATCATACACCTAACTCTGAAAGCGCAATGCCAATAGGCACCACTTCAAATTACTAGATCAAATTAGGAACTAGCTATGTATAAATGAACAGTAAGATACTCCCTCCGTTCACAATTAAATGTCAAAAATTTTTTAATTTGGTTTTCATTTTTACTTGTCAATTTTTAGAATTCAAGATAAGGCAAATTATTTTTGCCTATTCTACTCCTAATTTATTAACCAAATTAGACCCCTAATTTATTTACCTAATTAATAGGGGTAAAGTGGTAATCTTGCTACATTAATCATTGTTTTCTTAATAGGTGTGTCATGTCAAAACTTGACATCTAATTGTGAACGGGAGCAGAACCGTGAGAAATTCAAACAGATAGAAAAATGGATAACCATGGGAACATTAAGCAACAAGGAGCCAGGATAAGTAAAAGTAGAGACCATGCTTTTTCGCATTCACAATTGCTTATTTTATTCATCCAAACAACAAAACACCAAGAGAAATACTTGGAGCCAAATAAATGAAGAAATCTAACTCTTTCTCTTTCTGGTAGGGAATGAAAAATTGACCTAAAGATTACTTAATGGATACAAAGATTCAGCAAGAACTAGCCAATTTTTAAATTTGAGTACAATGGCAGCACTTTGATCGACCCTCATTTGTATCATAATCAAAACAAAGTAAACATCCCAACTCATAGCCCCTATCCTAGCAAAACTCGAAAACAGGGTTGAGGCAAAAAGAATCACCTTTAACGATCTATAGCAGACAGACATCTCCAAGCAACAAATCTGCTCTAAAATTAGAAATGTTCCTTAACACATTACACTTTGCAACCACTACACCCAAACTCAGCACCAGAAATAAGCCAAATTAGCAACAAGAGATCTCCAGGACTCGCATTTCATCCAATGTAATCCAAGAACAATTAACAAAATCTGTTCTTTCAGATTTCCCATATCATTTGAAGCTGCAATTAATCAAAATCCACTACCTATAACTAGGCCTGATTTGTTCCTCACTGACAACCGAAAGCAACCCACCTTCAGCAGCCTCATTCTCATCCAAGAATAAGTCCTCAGTTCCCCTTAACGCCCCATGAATGCCCAAAACGAAGAACCCAATAATCAAGGCAACCAAAACATTGAGACCCACATGAGTAAGCGCCAAGGCAACGACAGTAACCAACCCTAAACCAACCAAAACAAGCCGATCGTCCAATTGGGTGCCCAAAATTACAATTGGTTCTTCACGGAAATAGTACAACCAAGCTACAGAAACAGCCAAGAAGACAATCATGGAGATGGGGTGGTAAACGAGGCTGAGGAAGAGAATAACAAGGATCACCATAGCGTAATTGACGCGAAAGTAATTAAGGTTCCGCCTCACGCGGGTCATGGCTTCGGAGTAATTGTAGGGAAGAGAGATGAGGGTGTAGTCGAAGAACACGCGCCATGGGCGGCGTGTTGCCGTCTCGGATCTAGTGAATGTCGATGGCGCCGCCGCCGGTGGTGGTTGTGGTGGTCGTGGCAGCGGTGGACGAGGGGGTTTTCTGGCGGAATGAGGGATGATTTGCTGCGGCGGCGATGGGGTGGAAGTTGGAAGCGTACCATAATTAGAAGGATTTTCAGAGATTGCCATTGGAGGGGAGAAGGAATCAGGCGATGGATCTTAGATTCAGTATATTCTCCTCTCCTCCTCTAGATTTTCTTCTTGTGTTTGTGCTTTTTTCCCCTTTTTATACATCAAAAATTGGAACTTGCAACAATGGAGGAGGAGGTGGGAGACAGCTTCATGATGAATTGTCCTCTGCTTTTTTCTTCTTCTTCTTTAATTTTATTTAAGCTTTATAACTTTCAAAAATCTGACAGGCATGACCATGACTACGGCCAACATGTACCAAGCGATGTGAATCATTAATTTTTCTTTTAAAAAAAAATGCTTTAATTTTTTATTTTTACCACGATATATAAAGCAAGTCATATACCAAATATACATTGTAACAATAAGCTTTATTTCATTAATCACGAAGCGTATACAAAGTACATGTAGAGCTTGCATATACTAGTTGTATTAAAAGCTAGCTCAATCCCTTTTATTAACTTAAGATAGTACTTAGTATGAAATCAATCTCAATCGTGCTTTAATAATTATTAATTATTGATAATGTATAGCACTTTTTTTTTCTAGTTTAATTAGTCATTGCAGTTGACAAATTGATAGTTAACAATAAGGTGGCCCCGTTGGTAGCCCAATCCATTAGTGTCCAATTGGTTAAACACGTTCACATCCAAATCAAGTCCTCCATTGCCGCATTGATCTACTATTCTCACTGTTGCTTGTGTCCCTGTTCCTGTGTTTGTCACCTGCACATACACATGATTAATTTTCCCTTAGCTTATATCTTTTTTATAAACTTTGTAATAAAGAAAATAACCTTTTAAAATTTCAAGTTCTTTTCGCTCAAAACAACTCATGTTTGCCGGTACATTAACTTTTAAAGTTGAGTTTTGAACGTAAAAGAATAAGAAGAAGGAAGAAAGGAGGAAGAGAAGAAGGAAAGTAATCAATTAATGATTGGAAGAAGACCAAAAGAGAAAGAGAAAAAGAAAAGAAGGCATTATGATGCGCTTCGCACGTAATAACATTGATCGAATGATCATTTTACGTAATAAATGATAGTTGACTTATTTTGGATGAGAAATTTTACTCAATGCACAATTTGTCTAATTTCATTGGACACATTAAAAGTACATACTAAGCATCAAATCCTGAAAAATACTCATTAAACCTTTATAGTACGTACCCTCAAGCATCGACCACAAGAAGCTTGGCCGGTAGGTCCAGCAGGATGGCAGAAAGCGGTCCAGCCATACCTCTGGCGCCACGCCAGAGGCTTGTCAGCATCCCAAGTAGCGCAGTAAGCGCTGGCCGTTCTCAAATCCCAATTTATGTTCTGCGGGTTGTACAGATGATACGTTGCCCTCACGTTCGTAGCGCTCTGCGCCGCGGCGATTGCCACCATCATGCTCAGGACAAAAAATGCAACACACAACTTGTTAACTCTCTCCATTGTGTGATTTTAATTTAATTTGTTATGGGGTTTCTGTCTGAATTAATGGTGAAGGATAAGCAGCTAGACCAAATTTATAGGGAAATTAAACTAGCTAGCCAGCTAGTCATGGGGGAATGGCCAGTGCATGCACTTAGAGTTGGAAAAGTCTTGGTTCATAACTAATTTCATGTAGTAGTAGTAGTTGTGAAAGACTGGAACTCTCGTAAACTCATATTGTTGAGGTGTACTTCAGACTTCTTGGAATTATTAGGAAAACATTTCAACCTTTTCGTCTTACTATTTGAAGGAAAGCTTTGATGGTATTGATAAAGTTATTGTTACGTGACCATATACATAGTTCACTATCTACATGTTATTCGAATAATTAAGGTAATAATGTTAGACTAAATTAAAGATGACGTTTCCTCGTATAAATAACCAAACATGTAGCTATCGATCTAATTATTGAATCATATTTTCTAAATTAATTTTCCATATCTATTCAAAATAAGTGAAAATGAGTCATACTTTTAGAACGTTGGTAGTGAATAATTAGAACTCAATATTTTTCGATTTCTCTACTATCTAATCTTGTTCTGTCTACCTACCATTTGATTTGTCAAATTTGGTGTAGAACGTGACTTGGAAAAATCTGTTGATTAATTTGGTCATTTCTACTGAAGAAAAGTCTTGTTGGGTACGTGTATACTGAGAAACAAGAGTCAACTAATTAACATTGTGATCAAGTGAACATTTTCTTTTTTTAGTTAATTCTAGAACTCCAATCTTATCCCACAGTCATTAATTTGATCTACTACTTTTCAACTGGGAAAAAAAAGTTGGGACAATTTTTATATATATACACACACAAAAAAAGAATTATTTATTGCCCAAAAGTAAAAAAATCCCAAGGTTTAGCCGCACGAGGACTGCGGCTAAATGGGAAAAAATCATGATAACATTGTATTTTTTATAATGAATATCGCTACTATATACACCGCTTTTCAATGTATTTTCACATTAAAAAATGAAAACAATGTGATGGAGCAAATTTTTACCTTTTACATGCATGTATTTTCACCAAAAATAATTGTTATATAAATTATGTAATGTATCAATATAGTAAAGTGTGTATATATATGACATATAGTGTATGTATCGATATTGGACAGTAAAAAATTATCGCTTTTATATATTATGTATAATTATGTGTCAATGATACATATAATAATATCATCTTTAAAAGATAAAATTCTTTTAAGTCATCTTCCGAGGAAGTCATGGTAGTTACGGACTACTGATCTTTCACTAAAAGGTGAAATTCCAATTGGTAGACTTTTAAATCATGGAGAATGAATAATGGTACAACTCGATAACTATCTAAATTGATGTCCTTTTCAATTTAACCACTTGCAAAATTTGAATTGTATCTCTTATAATGATTATACTAGAACACAATAACTTAAAATCGAGCTTTTAAAAAATTTTGTAAATAGCAAAGCTACATAGAAATCAAAATCAAACTTTATTGAAAACTCAAATCACAATTTCATTATATTCATATTTTTAAGTTTGGAGAAGATTAATAAGAAAAAGAAAAAGATAATTTGGGGAATAAACCATAAAAGAAAGAAAAGACAAAAGAAGATAAAAGCAGTGAATAAGTTCATTAATATAATAAATCAGTGATTTTTTAAAATGGACTATTTTGAATGTAAATAAATTTGATGGGTGGACTTTTTTCCTAATTTCCCAAAAAAGTTTATTTGTCATGAAATGGAAATGTTTTAAACATATATATATCATATTTGCAGTGTCATGTTACATGACAAATACCCATTTTTATTACTTTATTTCGTATCTTAACTTGTTTGAGATTGAGAAGTATAGTATTTTTTGTCCACAAACTTGAAGAGAATTGATACCCAATAATTAAAGCTTTGGGAGATAGACTAAATGTTGACAAATATTGAGTAGGTTTCAAACATTTAGCTATAAATGTTGAGTATGATTTGACAAATGTGTTTATTCCATATTGATCACAAATTATATGGAGTTATCATTTTCCAATACTTCTCCAGATGAACTTTTACTATATATGTTGAACTAAATACAAGATTAATGGGTTTTGAAAGTTGAAGATTACTGGTAAAAGAGGATAAGATCCGTGTTTGTATGTTTCTTAATATAATTAAGGGACTAAAGATAATTTCATATTTTATTTAAGAAGCTAACAAAAGTAGATCTAAGCTAATTAATTCGTGGCATTTAACAAGTAACCAAATTTAATGTCATACTAAATTATAATTAGAAGGGAAAAAAATGGGCTTAATATATTCACGGCCTTTTAAGTCTCTACAAACCGTATGTGTATAATTCAAAGGAGATGACATATTTATGTGGTTAACTTAACTACCTAATAGATGCTTGAGAATACACGCAAAAGTTTTTCCAAATTCTAAACTGAAAGTGACTAATAAGAACATTTTAGTAAGTGTTTAAGTGCTCAATTTAGACAAGTTATAGTTTGAGTATCTAACAAGTTGAAGTTGTCAATGCATTAAGCCAAAAACAATAAATATAAAACAAGTATTGGATATATGAAATGGAAATTTCACAAGTGAAATCCAGTGTGGAAAAGGAAGTTTCTTCATAATGAAAAGGTAGTATATCTTTCCTGGTACAAAGTTGCAAGTTATTTGATTAAATGTTTAAGCAACACAAGGATCATAGTACAACATTCCTGTACAATTCTGTGTCGGCTTTGAATACATTTTGGTACACTTCTGGTGTATGGACAGCATTCTCTTCAGTGAATACTCCACAACAAAATTTAGAAAGAGTAAATATAATGGAGTCCATCAAAAAGAGAGGACCAACAAGTAGTACATAAGATCATCAAAACATCATCTCCACCATTCGAACAGTCGAAACAAATATATTCTTCTGAGTCTTCTATTGTATGCCATGAAGGCTCGGGCTTTGGTAGGGTCCTCATTCAAAGACTCAAAGGCATACATTTGCTTTGATTCTTCCAGACCCTCGATTTCCATCACAGCTTGCAGAAGAGCAGGGGTGTCAATGGTGTACTTGCTTTGCTCGATTGTGTCAGCTAGGTGTCGAATGCTTGAGGCTATCGCCAACATTGCATCTTGAAGTGTCTCTGAGCTACGAGTCCGTTTTGCAGCTTGCCCCTCAGGTTGCGCTTCAGGCTCATCTTCATCTTCATTATTAGCAAGCATTTCGTTATATACTGGTTCTTTGGCAGAGGACTGTGTCTCGGTTCCATCAGAATCATTCATACGCTCTGAACTTGCTGAAAGATATGATGCAGACTCTTGTTCATACTTGCACTCCATCACTGGATTTCCATTCACTTTGCCTGGCATTCTTCCCCACCGGCCATGAGCTTGATAATTTCCACATACGATTTTCATTTCTTCATACATGGCTATCTGCTTTCCTCGAAAGGCCCTAGCATCAGGGTGTGCCTGATAACATATTAGATAATATTCAAAGGCATCAGACTAGCAGACGAATTTTTAAAAAAATGTTATATGGAACTTAGAGAGCTATATGAAAAGGGGAAACACAAAGAAAGGAATTAATACAAAGTTCAGAACATTAACCGAGCATAACAAGCTAAAACTTACAGCAACATATCTCTTCCAAAGATCATCATCTTCAGAGTCTATTGTATTTGTATTTGGATTCCAAGAGAATCCCTCTTGACTGAGGATATTCCTGATTGTGTTGTACCTCTTTTTGATTGTCTTAAGACGATTAACAACCTTTTGGTTATTTAACGACAAGTTGAAATGAGAATTAACGGCAACACAAGCAGCGTTATATGCATTTTCATTGAAACATTTGTCAACTTTATTTCCATTTCGTGCTTGAATAGAAAGTGCTTCAATCAGACACTTGTCCATTGCCGGAGACCATACAACATTTTTTCCCTTGTGCTTTGTCTTCCTTCCCCCACCATCTAGGTCATGATGGTCAAGTCCTATAAACAGCAAATTTTAATGTTAGGCATGCTGAATGCTAGGAGATGGGCGTATGTACATGCTTCGTTTCATGGTTTGATGCAGACATATCAATCAACTTAAAAACAATGAGCAAGATGCTGACAACAGACCAAAAGTTTTGTTATGAAAAAGACAAAAAAGGAAGAGGGTGTGTTTATTCCAAGAAAGGAAGCGCTCATGATCGTTGAACCCTCATAAATGAAATTCACAGAAGACAAACCACAGCGGACAAAATCACCGAAAACAACTTTTTCTCTTAAGACAAGAAGTCAAGAACTGCAAATCTACAATTACACCTGCGATAATTAAGACTGAACCTAAAAACAATGATAGAAGTTAAATTTAGCTTGACCTGTGTATAAGCCTCTCCACTTTCCAGCTTCCTCAAGAAACAGGAAGTAAAAATCTTAGTTAGAAGAATCCATACCTATACCTGCACTGCTTATAAATGTAATATCACAGACAACCCACCGCATCACTGGCCAGCATACGAGATAGGTTTGTATATAAAGGGTAGTGGAATTGTTTTGGAACTCTTAAGAATTATCCCTATTGTTTCAGATTTTCCACTCCAACTTAAACATATTATGCCTGTTGTATATAAGTGAGTGAGATACAGGTTATGTAAAGTTCAATAATTCATCATAATGTGTATAAGTATGCATACATGGAAGCATACAACTTAAATGCCTAGTAGGAAAAAGTAATTAAAAATTGGACTTAGAACTAAAAATTAAAGAAGCATATACAGGACCATCATAGGGATGAAATTGGTTCAATACATTCAGACCATGTGATTTATCCCAAAACCAAAAGTGAAGCCCTAAACAATAACATCAATGTGCTATCTCTTCCCTGTAAAACGCACTGCCGCTTGTTCATCCCATCATCTCAGAACTGTTACTGCTAAAACAATCATACTAACAAGCTTCCTATAATTTTGCTTGTGATTTTGGTGAGATGGAGTGGAGTCTGAATCTTAATTCCATATGTTTCGTTTGTTTACAAATCCATCCACAACCACAATACATGCCTTCCCTAAATTTTCCCAAGATCTAAGTTTCTGCCCCAGTTGCGCTAAAGATCAATACCACAGAGCATGGATGGCAAAATGATAGAGTTTAATTGACGCAGTTTAATTTTCCAAACATTTAATGACCTTAAAATAAGCATGAGAAGAGGGGAATCTGAAGAAGGCAAGCAAGATGAAGAAAAAGAATTGAGTTTTTATCTCTGCAATATCTATTTTAATTCTTCAACAGAACGGGGGAAATCTCAGTAGTTTTGTTGGTAGACTACCTAAACTTTCACCTTGTTGGTGAGGGATCGATTACCCAACTTGTATCCCCACCCCTATTTTTTTTTAAAAAAAAATCTTCAGCAAAATGGAACTTTACGATGAAATTTATGTCTGAACAAAAAGCAGCATAGATCATTTCTAGTTTTTATTCCAGTGAACTTATTATAGAGCAAACTCCATGATAAATATAATTCATAAAGAGTACAGCAAATCCTCTGATAAGGAGTTATAAATATTAATGACCTCCCAATATGTAGTACAATATGGAGATGGAGAATGTCAACAAAATTTAGTCGGTGCATGCAAATTAGATTTTCTCATTGAAACCCCCTGCGACAAACTAGTCCTCTTTTAGAAATAATTCTGATATTCATATCATTCTCATTACTCCCATTCCTCCCCCCCCCCCCACCCCACCCCAAGGCGTGGTTTTAGCACTCTTTGCAGCATGTGCAAGGATTGATGCTGCTAAAATCTCGAAATACAACAACAACATACCCAGTGGATGCTAAAATCTCGAAATAAGCCAGTATTTTTGTTTCAACAAGGAGCGAGCATGCACATTAGAATACCATGTTCTGACATAATTTTCGTTATCTCACCAAATTATCTCCCTCTTCCAAAAAAGTGCAAACCCAAATAAAAAAGTTTGACACAACAACCATCCTAGTTGGATTAGCACTTAAATGGCAATTTACTTATTTAGATAGGCTTTTTTAGACTCCATAAATTATGAACCTTGATGTAACATAAAATGAATGGGAAGGTTTCAAAAAAACAAAAGATGAACACGACCCGTCTATTCAAACAATAGATTTCTTCAATATAGAAACTAGTGGCTCAACCAATTAAAGGCAAATCACAGAAAAAGAATCTTAGCCATGCATGTGCTTTACTTCGAAAACTTTTTTTTTTTTTTTGATGAATTGCTTCGAAAACTTATTTTATGACTGGAATATGATGGAGTTCCTCAATTTCACAAGTTCAATTGCATCTACAATTACGTATCTCCCTTATCTCACTAAATATATTTAATCAATGGTTATAGGCTTCATAGCATAACAACAGGTGTCCAAAACTCAACTCATCTAGTCCCAACTTAGTTTCGTTACTCATTAAATGAATAGACCAACATTACACTTTGTCAAACAGTAAATTCTATGTAATTTTTAGTATGTTTTGCATCTTACGGTACGATTTACAACACAAATGTGATTCAAATAACGGCCACTTGGATGCGCAATACATATCACTATCTGGAAACAATGTCTAAGACCGACAGATCTAGTTGAAGAAGTACAAATTTCTTATCTCTTAGGGCATCCCGTCTGTTCAAGCAAAGGGATTTTTTCTTTTTTCTTAATTAATAGTCCCTCATTTAAAGTTTCCCCATCAAACCTGCCAATCACCTATAACAAGTATATTCCCATTGGCAGTGTATTTCAGTAATACCAACAAAATGATTTTAGCTTTATCTGCCGTAAATTTTCATCACTAAACTTCTACTCCGATCATGTACCTACTTATGCAGCAAACACAACACCACTTTGGGTTGAAGAGGAAGGGGTATTATAGAGCTAAGAAAAACAAAATTACCAGCAAAAAAATCAAAATTTTGGCTGATAATAGAAATCAAGAAAGTTGATTTTTCCATCACAAAGTGTATACAAACACCCATGTCAAGCTAAACCCAGATCGGAAACATGCTAAAAACGCAAGAAAACAAAAACCCCAAATACGAAAACAGAAAAGAAAAAAACATTACAAACTAGTCCCCTTTTAGAAATAGTTCTGATATTCATATCATTCTCATTACTCCCATCCTCCCCCCACGCCACCCCAAGGAGTGGTTTTAGCGCTCTTTGCCTGCATGGGCCAGGATTGATGCTGCCAAAATCTCGAAATAAGCCAGTATTTTTGTTTCAACAAGGAGTGAGTGTGCACATTAGGATACCATTTTCTCACCTAATGTCCGTTATCTCACCAAATTATCCCCCTCTTCCCAAAAAGTGCAAACCCCAACAAAAAATGTTCAACACAACAACCATTCTAGTTGGATTAGCACTTAAGTGGCAATTTACTTATTTAGCTTGGCTTTTTTAGACTCCAAAAATTATCAACCTTGATGTAAGATGAAATGAATAGGAAGGTTTCAAAAAACCGAAAAATGAAAATGATCCATCTATTCAAACAATAGATTTCTTCAATATAGAAACTAGTGGCTCTACAAATTAAAGCCAAATCACAGAAAAAGAATCTTAGTCATGTGTGTGCTTTGCTTCAAAATTTTATTTAATGACTAGAATATGATGATGTTTCCTCAATTTCACAAGTTTAATTGCAACTATAATTACGTACCTCCTTATCTCACTAAATATATTTGATCAATGGTTATAGGCTGCAACTAGCAAAACAACAGGCATCTGAAATTTAACTCAACTCATCTAGTCCCAACTTGGTTTGGCTACTCATTAAATGAATAAACCAACATTACAGTTTGTCAAAACCAGTACATTCTAGCTTTTTTTTTTATGACAAGGGGAATCCGGAGCCGCTATCCTTTGGGTGCGCACAGATAAACCCTCGCTCCTATGCAAAAGCTCGCAAATCACACAAGAGAGATAGCCCGCACTAGGCAAGCCCGGTGCGACGAGCTCGACCTAGAAGGCAAGCCATTTGCGTTCGCTGGCAAGGAGCTTCGAACTTGAGACCTCCAGCATGAAAGTCTTAAGCCCAAACCATTGGGTCACCCATGTTTTGCATTTAATGATACGATTTGCAACACAATACATTATGCAAATAACAGACACTTGGATGCGCAATGCATATCATGATCTGGAAATAATGTCTAAGACCAACAGATCTAGTTGAAGAAGTAAAAATTTCTTATCTCTTATGGTATCCTGTCTGTTCAAGCAAAGGGATTTTTCCTTTTTCCTAATTATTATTCCCGCATTTAAAGTTTCCTCGTCAAACCTCACAAATCACCTATCACAAGTATATTCCCATTGGCAGTGTATTTCAGCAATACCAACAAAATGATTTTAGCTTTTTCTACCATAAATTTTCATCACTAAACCTTTACTCCCATCATGTACCTACTTATGCAGCAAACACAGCAACGCTTTGGGTTGAAGAGGAGGGGGTATTATAGAGCTAAGAAACGCAAAATTACCAGCAAAAAAACGAAACTTTGGCCGATAACAGAAATCAAGAAAGTTCATTTTTCCATCACAAAGTGTATACAAACACCCATGTCAAGCAAAACCCAGATCGGAAACACGCCAAAAACGCAAGAAAACAAAAACCCCAAATACGAAAACAGAAAAGAAAAACAAAAACCAGAAAAGATATTGAAAATTTAGCGAAAAAGAGTACCATTAGGATGATAGATGGGAGTCTCTGGGGCATAATGAATAGGCGATCTCCTACGAGTCAACGATGGTCTGGATCTCATCTTCGGCGGAGCAGTCGGTCGTTGAATTCAGAAAATATTTTTGCACTTACCCGTTTTATGGAAAGAGGATTTGGGTGGATGAGTTGTGGATCATTAGATCTGTAGGGGCATATAAAATTCAATGATCTTGATCACATGCTCCCAAACCAAAATAGTACTATTTCTCTACTTATTAAAATAAAAATGTGCACTCATTTGGTTTGTGTATAAGAAATCAAACTCATAACTGGTCCAAACTATATACTATAAAATGTACAAAAAGATGTTAATTTTTGGTGGGAGAGGGATAATATTTGTATAACACTTCTGAATTGAGTCAAAAATTCATCATATAATATAACAATTCTTAAATAATCTTTATCAATTATTCTCTGTGAATCAAGAGGATATTTAATATTTATGTGAACAGCCAGTGCCACAAATCGGAGTTGTTGTTGGCTTTAGGCCATTCAGACTCATTACTATACTGAATGTCATGTAAGACTACAACATGAACTATATATATATATACACCGCAAGTGTAAATTCGAATTAGAAAAGATTTTAACTAAGGATATTTATATTGAGAAAACATTAATTTGTTGGTACAAGAGATAATGTTATTTTCATATTTTATTTTATTCTTACTCTTTTCTTGAATTCTCGATTCCACCTTTTGGTTACTCAAATCCACAACTTTCATCATCTTCTTCTTATTCACCCCTCTAGGCAAGACATGCAACCACACATTTATTTTTAGGAAACAGAAATCATTTCTAAGTGCCGCTGAATGAACTACAAAGCCCCTAAAATTGGAAGCTGTATGATGCTATTGAATAGTTCAATTAATTACGTGAAAATATGCTCAATAATATTAATATTCTCCATATATATGGTTTGTTTCAAGATTCAACAATTTATCTAAAAATTTAAGCGCATTAACAACATGAATATTACTTCACATTGAACTACTAAATTCCCATTTACCTGGGATGATTTTCCCAAGTCATTTACAAGTACATCATAATACAACTTTTAACAATTTCTTACCATCTCACCACTTACAAACAAATAAATGGCAGCAAAAATAATACTCTACCATCGACATGGAGCACCAATAATGGCCAAGAAATCTCTTTCCGCTTGAAGACTCTCATCGAAATTAACCGTCTTTTTCATACTTGCTATAGAGATACGAGCTTCTTCCCTATCTCTTTTCCTTGACTTGGCTTTCTCTTCTCGTAATTGCTTTTCCCATAATTCAGCCTTTTTCTTCATCTTTTTCTCATCAAACGCTTCACCAAGAACTTGTCGTTGGGATTTTATTATCACATGAGTGTAACGTTTCTTCAACATCGCGGCCCGAAGAACCTTGTTATCTTTTTCCAACTCCTCCGTTGAGGCCTTCCTCTTCTTGCTGCATGCATCAAATAATTTTGGTTGAGAATCACCAAACATTGTCATAATGTAACAATGAACAAAATAAGAACCCTAAATTGTAGTAATATTGATGAAAGAAAAGTGACACTGTAAGTGAGTAGTAGTAAATAAAACTAAGTAATGACAGTATTATATATACATTCCCAATTCCCATAATTAGTTATAGGCGTGTCCTAAATTGTACTAGAAAACATTTATGCAAAAGTTTCCAAAAATAATTGTTAAACCAAATATGGAAACTTTTAGAAACGTGTCATTTATTCTTCAAATTAAACCTGAAAATTTTCTTTTTATTTCTCCGATGATCACATTAATGTGAATTTTAATTTAAGTAAATTCAAAGTAAAGTTAAATTAGTCTAGTCCATTTATGATTGTTATTTAATATTATGTGCGTCAAAATGTAGTTAATTAATTTCACCATCTCTGTATTCTCTATTAATTTTGCATATAGACCGTTTATTAATCTTGATTTTCTTTAATGGAATAGTTTCTCATAGCCTCGGATTTTATTTAAAACATTTTAGAGAGTATTTAGGGATTTGTTATAAATTCCATGCTTTTTAAATCTAGGCTTTATCGTGCTCAATATCCTTTCGTTGTCCACTTTATTTACTAATCCGTATGTTTCACTACTAAAAATTTTATTTTTTTTCCATTATAAAAATAAATAAATAAAATTGTTTTATAGGTAAACTCAAAATATTTACGAGAAAAAAATACTTATTTTTGGTAATAAAAGTTGCACAATTAATGCACTATCTAGTTTATGGAGAAAAAAAAACATAGTTTATGGTTCTTAATGTATGGGTAGATACAACAATGTTAGATTTCATCAAATTTTTCTTTGGAGCTAACAAAGAAGATAATAATGATGGATTTTGAAAGTCCGTGGGATCCACAGTTAAATTTTCCATTTTCTTTGGGATAAAATTTGTTAGGTTTAGAATAAAGGAAAAAATAAATACATTTTTTATACATTAAGGACCATTTCGATTAAGTGAAATTGATTAATGAGCACATTTGCTACATTTCAATCAAAAGTAAAACAAAAATGTTGAGCAACAACGAAAAATATAAAGGGAAAATTATATATATATAAAAGTAAAAAGTTTGTTTAAAAAGTAGTTTATATTTTATTTACATAAAAAATAGCCCCAAATCAGTGAAACTATACATGATTATACAATATAATTTGTCAAAAGTTATAGAAAGTATACACTAGTATACAACGTATATTACCTATACATAAGTTATACACTAAATATACATTATGATACATAAATATACATTATCTATATATATTTATACAACAAGGACTATTTTTTATAATTTCTTAAGTTTAGTGTCTCTTGATATAATTTGTCCAAATATAAACTCAATCAAAGCAAAAAGTTGGGCCATTCTTTTTTGTTGGCAGTCACACATGTCCTTTTCTTAAAATAAGAATCTTAAAACTATTTTCTTATTAAAAAGTAAAAAATATGATCTTTTTTTGACGAACTTTATTGAAAAGAGCGTGACATAAATCACTACATATTATTGCACGGCAATTTCTTTGTCATTCAGTTCATTACATAAGTACATACTGTCGTCCCCAATTCAATTCCCAAACAAGAGTTGTTGCAATTATTTATTTAAAACATTCAAAATAGTTGAGTTCAAAATGATCAGAAAGACAATAAACCCTTCACCTCTCATTTTTTCCTAAATGAAGATATTCATGATCAACAAAGATCATATGAAATTGCTTACCCCTTCAAAAGTAACCTTCTCTTTTTCTTCATTTAGTTCTTTTATTTTTAATTATTTGAATATTCAAAGATGACTTTTATTCAATCATCAGACTAAGCATAGGCATGTAGCTCCTTGTCATACTTTGTCAACAACAGACTTAATTAGAGGACCATTCACATTGACATTGTCACCACAATCAACAAACTCGTAGTCCACAAAAAGATGGCCTTGTTGATATCCTACTCCGTCTGTGTCGATCTGCTGGAAAACGTTAACGTCCAAGTCTAATCCACCGTTGCTGCATTGATCCACGATTCTCACCGTTGTCTGAGCCCCTGTACGTCTATTTGTCACCTATATATATAATGATATAATTAGCTGAGTAATATCATTTAGAAAATTACTCATAAAATACTTGCTAAACATAGTAAGCAGTATTAATCTTGACCTTCAAAAGCCTATCATCATTCAAAATTAATACTCTTCCATCTCAATTTATGTGATGTGAAAAAAAATTATGCAACGTTCCAAAAATATTATTCTTAAATAGAAAAGTATACTTTTGTCAAATAAGTGAGATTTAACAGTCATTAAACGTTTATTTTTAAATTAGAATAGAGAGAGAATTTTGGATAAATATATAGCAATCGCTTTCTTGGTGACTAGCTAACTTTTGTCCTAAAAGTCAATATTTATCTATAATACAGGTTAATTAATTATACAGAAAGTCATGGAACATATACTTTAATTGCAGAGAAACCAGCAAATCAATTACTACTACTATATCAATTTGATCAAAAGCAGTGAAGGTACCAGAACTTTTTCAAAATCATAGTTTAGAACACAAGTGCTTTATGAGGAAGCAAATTTACATCGAATCTTTAACTTTGGTAAAAAATTTACTTATAAAGATCGAAACAAATATATTTACTTAATAACGTGACATGATTAGGATCTTTAACTTTGGTAATTTTACTTTGTAAACATCGAAATAAATTTTACTCAGAAAACACTCCATCCGAATTGTCATAATTTCTACTTTTATGAGTTAAACTATATAGACTTTGACTAACATTTTAGGATATATTTTTTTTTATCATATTGATATGAAAAAAAGTTACAATTAATAATATATTTCTTCTAGTTTTTAAATATCTAAATTTTTACTTTAATATTTAAATTGAATTTCAAAAACTCAATATGACAACTAAAATGGCTATGATGTAGCAATAAATAATTAAATTTCAATCTACTACATGTGTTTATCAATTGAGAAAAATTGGACTAGATAGAAGAACTGAATCCTTCAAGTATACTTACCCTTAAGCACTTGCCGCAGGAGGCTTGGCCACTAGGTCCAACCGGTCCGCAAAAAGCAGTCCAACCATACTTACTCCGCCAGCTAAAAGGCTTATTCGCATCCCAAGTCGAACAGTACGCGCTAACCGCATTCAAGTCCCAACCAACATTCTGCGGGTTATAAAAATGATACGTCGCACGGACATTTTGCGCGCTGCCCCCTGGAGTTGGAGTTGGTCCACTTCCACTGCACTGGCTCTGGCACCCTTGGCTAGGCGAACAATATTCGGGCGTCGATCCACACCACCCGAATTGGCTGCAACATAAGTTCCCATCGCATAAGGCTCCGCCCTGTTGCCTTCCGCACTGCTCGGCGTTGGCAATTGCGCCTATGCTGATGAAGAGGACCACGCCTAGTAAAATAGTGCTACTACTTAGCTTCGCCATTTTCAAAATAGTTGCTATGATTTGGTTGATGTACTTTCATCTAGTAGCTTTGGGAGTTTATATAGGACTTCATTTTTTTCCTTGTATCCGTGAAATTGGGTCATAGCGGCTGCTTAGACTGGCATTATTTTAATTGGTGTTATTTTTAAGTCGATTTCGCGGATTTACGCCGTGGGATAAGATCAATAATTGTATGACATACACTCCCACGTTCCTCCATTTCAATTTGTCTAATCTATTTTGATTGGACATTAAATTTAAAATAATAAAGGATATTTTTACATCTTATGATTATTTTAAATTTAAAAAATGTCAAATATATCAAAATATGTTTCATCTTACGATCTTAAACATATCTAATAGAAAATTAAAATTAAAAAGTTGTTAAAAAAATATTCTTTTTTAAACAGAGAAGATTAAACAAATTTGAACGGTCCTAGTGAAAATAATAAATCACATACATTTGTTTGATAAATTGTATTTATTTTTAATTATTTATGATGATATAATCTATATTTATACTATATTAAAAGTGTGAAAATCCTTAAAAATATTGTTTGAACTTTTTGTTCTTCATTAAAATACTTTTATTTAGACAAAATCATCTTTTAACTATTTTTCTTAATTTATTATTTAAATTTAAAAAAATATGAGGTAAATTGAGATGGGAGGAAATATATTAACTCATGGCGGCTGTTAAGGTGCACGTCCACGTTGTGAGGCGGCTATTAACAAAAATTGTTGGACTGCGTCGTTTTTTAAAGTATCTAGAGAAAGTCCTCGTTGAATTTAAGAAAGAATAAACTTTAGATGCACTTTGGTGTCCCTACCATGTTTCAGTTTCAGTTATGTTTTCTTTAATAGTTTCAAAAATTTAAATTTTGACATTATTCTTTGAGATCTCTATTCAAACAAATAATATCTGAACCTTCATCTGCTTATGGTTTTTTTACAAATTTAACCAATAATTATTCATTTAAGTACTCATGTAGTCGTATGTCGACACTTAATTTTTATTTGAGGGTAATATAATTTTATTTTTTATAAATAAACAAATATGATGTGTTCCTTATATAATGAGATGAAAACATATATTTTTACTAATTTGAAAGTTGAATGTGTGTGGTGGAGTATAATAAAGACAAATTAAAACTTAACATAACAGTAGTAATAATTAAGACAAAAAGTAAAATTTATTTCTTCTTCTGACTGACTCACAAATGCCAGCACATAATAATAAGTATTTTCTTTCTCTTATATAATAAGAGGGAGTTAGGTGACAATCAAACATCTCTTTGTCGATGTGCTTATTTGAGTTATTTATTTTTTCTCATAAATTATGTGGGACTGGTAACTATTTGCTTCAGTTACGATTTTACAATATTACCGCTAATAAATAATTTTCTCAGTAGCTTCAAGTATGATTTCACTATATTACCCCGATCAGTTATTTAGAGTTAAGTAAATATTGAAATTAGGATAAAACAAATTTCTTTTTAAACTGGACAAATAAAATAAAATAACTATCTTAACATCTTGAGAAAATTTAATAGCATTTAATTATATCATTAAAAAATTCTCTAAAAGGGAGTTAGGCGGCAGACATGCACCTCTCCGTCGACGTGCATGCTTGAGTTGCATATTTCCTCTTATACATTATGCTGGGCCCATAAAAATATTTCATGGACTCTTTCGTTTAACTTTTCTAAAGCAATTGCTTGCTTCAACTACGATTTTGCATTTATGATAAAACAAAATTTTCTTTAAAATGGATAAATAAAATTAAATAACTATTTTAATATCTTAAAAAAGATTAATAATAAAATTTATGAATAATTATTGCACACGTGCGTTGCACGCAATCTTCGTAACTAGTAGTTAAATAATTGAGTCTAGCAGATCAATTTTTGTATGCTTATTTTTCCACCACACAAATTATGAAGTTTAACACCACTACTAAAGTGTTTAGTTTTGTGCAACTATGAATTCACATCAAATAATAAGTTAGTATTTTACATGGTCACTCAATTATTAGTTCTTTTAACAGAAAGTCACTTAATTATTCTTCTTTTCACGGAAAGTCACTTAACTTTCTTTTTTAACCTTAAAGTCATTTAACTATAGTTTTTTTCACAAAAAATCACTTAACTTTGTTTAATAACTCAAAAGTCACTTAACTATTGATGTGTCATTTAGATAGTCACTCAATGATTAGTGTTTCACTTAGAAAGTCATCCGACCAATTTAAATAATTTTTTTATTACATTTTTCATTGGAATACAATTTGTATTTTAAAGTAATTTTCTTTTAAAAATAATAAAATGCTCATTTTAAATTTTATTAAATTTTGTTGAAACATAATTTTTGTTTTAAATTAATTTTTTGAAATACTTAAATACTCATTTTAATTATTTTATTGAATTTTGTTGAAATATAATTTTTTTTCAAAATTTTGTGTTTAATTTGAGATATTAACTCCAATAATAATAAAAATATACATTCAATGTAATCTCACAAATGGAGTTTGAAAAGATAGATTGTGTGTATACCTTATTTCTATTTGTCGTTGGTAGAAAGGTTGTTTACGATATGAACTTTGGCTCCAAAGAGATGTAACAGATGTATAAATTAGAATTGGTTCTCAAAGATAAGTGCTTCTGATCATCTCGACCATTCCAGACTTTTATGATATGACTTAATAGTTTAATACTTTTATAATAGTCATCAATGGCAGGGGTATCAATCGACATCTCTTTGTCGAAAAATTAGATGAAGGATTATTTTCTAAAGTAGAGAAGGATATATATAACTTTATTTTATTTTTTTCATATCATAATATATACTTTTGCATTTATTTGGGTAGTCATAGATGAGTTTTATAGTAAAACATTGAGATTAAGTATCACCACAATTAACAAACTCGTAGTTAACAATAAGATGGCCTCGTTGATTTCCTACTCCGTCTGTGTCGATCTGCCGGAAAACGTTAACGTCCAAGTCTAGTCCCCCGTTGCTGCATTGATCCACGATTCTCACAATTGTTTGAGCTCCTGTACGTGTATTCGTCACCTGTATATTATACACAACGTTATTCTAATTATCAAACTATTTTTTAGTAAAAAATAAATCACTAGACTGTAACTAAGTATTTCATAGTATCTATGCATATACCAAAAATACTAGAGGTCAATTTCACAAGGAAAATTATATATCAAACTATTCTTTAGTAAATAAAATCACTAAACTTTGACTAAATATTTCAGGGTATATTTACATTTCTTGCTTATTTAAATTCTATGTTTAGTCAAATAACGCTTGACAATTGAAAAAGAAGCACATTTTACTATATGTATAACAATCAAACTTTTATATAATAATATCGTCCAATCATTTTTTTTCTGCTGCAATAATAAAATATTTTTGTAGAGTAGAAGATTTAATGTAATATAATATGAAAAGACATTATAAAAAATAAAATACATGTATCTCTAGATACATGAAGTCAAAATTAGGTACGTGAATTCGCATGTATATAAGATACATAATAAATTTCGCTCGCATTCCCCCTATCTAGCTTGTCACTCTCACATGTATCTGACATACATGCAAATCATGCCAACTACATACAGATATATGTATCTAGTATGATTCGCATACATCTGGGATACATATGAATCTCACTGTCCTCCCTCCCCATTTTAGTGTATCTCATAGCAAAAATATATGTTTTTGCTGTATATATCTTACCCTTAGGCACCTTCCGCATGAGTCTCGACCACGAGGTCCGACTGGACCACAGAAAGCAGTCCAACCATATTTCCTCCGCCAGGCCAAAGGCTTATTCGCATCCCAAGTCGAACAGTAAGCACTAACCGCATTCAAGTCCCAACCGACATTCTGCGGGTTATATAAATGATACGTTGCACGAACATTTTGCGCGCTGCCCCCTGGAGCAGTCGGGGTTGATCCACTGCAGCGACTCTGGCAGCCTTGGCTAGGTGAACAATATTCGGGCGTCGAGCCACACCACCCGTGTTGGCTGCAACATAAGTTCCCCGCGCATAAGGCTCCGCCCTGTTGCCTACCGCACTGCTGTGCGTTAGCAACTGCGGCTAGGATGAAGAGAACCAGAGCTACCAAAATACTAGTACTATTTAGCTTCTCCATTTTCAAATTAAATTAGTATAACTTGATCTTACTAATGACTGGTTTTTATAGCAACTTTATGTAGTACTTACATATGACGTATATAGTTTGAATTTAAAAAGTCAAATAAGAGAAAATTTTATCATGATTTATTATTCATATGTCCTTTAAATATTTTAAATTATTAATTTTTGTGAGTTATAATACTTTTTATGTGTGTAAATTATTTTTCAAAAATCTTAAAGATTGTACGTTCAGATGAATGGTAAAAATAAAAAGATGTGACTCTCGTAATTTCAATTATGTAAAATAAATTAAGACGGAAGGAGTAATACACTAATACCATTTATTTTGATTCAAGATGGAACAGCAAAAAAAAAAAGCTTGTTTCGTGTGTCACTTAAATTTGAGGGATGGCTAACTAGCCATCTCATGCATGCCGCTTAGACTGAATTAATTTGAGAGCCTAGAGTTGGAAATTTGAGATATAAAATTAAATTACGTATATGCATGGATCACTTTTTCTTTTGTTTTTTGATTGACTACATTATTATGATTGATGAGAACTAATCTTTAACCCTACACTTTTTATTTACCTTCAAATGTTGTAGCCATAAATTTTTACGTAACATTTAAAGTTACAGGGCGCAATGTTTTTGTCTAAATTCTGTGGTCAACTATATTTGCGAGGGGGGATATCGGATAAGTACTTTATATTATATTTATCATTTCATTTATTTGCTAAATTTTTCTGAAGTATTATCTAAAAAGAAAATAGATAAAGAATTTACATAACTTTTAATATAAATATAAAATGTGTATGAAAGTTATTAAGAAGGATAGGTGTGGCCTATATACAAAATTCAAAGAGAGGATTAAGGCTAATGGCGCCTTTAAAGTACATGATTTGAGGCGGCTATTGACAAAATGTTGGACTGGGTCCTTTCTCCAAGTATAACTCAGAGTTTACGTAACATATGATATAAAATTATAATTTTAAATTAATATTTAAGTATATATGTAATTTAACGCTTAATTATTTTTGTGTGGGATCATGTTCTAGATATTTCAAGATGTTGGAAACCATTTTGCTTATATACAACTTTAAGCATTCTCAAAAAATCAAATTCTTTTTAACTATTCAAAATTTTCAACCAATAAGTTAAGTCTATAAAACTAGTTTTTTAATTATCAATTCATATTTTATCCTCCACAAAATCAGCGTTTAATTTTCAAGATGTTGGAAACCATTTTGCTTTTAGTATTTTCAAGAATTCAAACATTTCAACCAATAAGTTATGTTAAGTCTGTCAAACTAGTTTTTCAATTATTCATTCTTCTTTCTTTTTTTTCAGTTCCTTTATTATTATAATATGTAGGTCAAAATCACATCTTAAGGTTTCTATTAAAAAAAATCATTGCATAAATAAAATGAAACAGATGAATGATTATTTGTCTAGTTGTCTCAATTAGAAATTACCATGATTTTAATAATTTATGCGTTACGTTTGACCTCAAATAAAATAGGCTGCCTTTTATTTTTAGATTTAGAATTAGATAAGGTTTGGCAAATGTGGAGTAGGCATCTACATTATGACTTACTTCTAATTATTAGACTCTTGACCACAGATTAATAAATTTTTTTAAGAAATATACATATTTTAAGATTTAAAGTTTATATTAAATTCATAACCATAAAAGAAATTGGTGATGTGCTTTCTGCTTCAGAAGAAAAAGCAACTCTAGTTCAAAGGCCACCTTAAGTAAACAAAAACAATGCTTTATAGTTCATGATTGTGTGAATTTAACTATGCCTAACTTTTGTTTTACAACATATGTCATTTTATTTTATTTTGGAATAACTACCAAAAAGTAGTTTTAACCACATTTTTAATATATACTCCCTTCATCGCATATTAGTTGTTATTTTTTCCTCTACACGCTTGTTAAAAATCACAAACAAATAATTTTAAAAGGAGAATTTTCACACATAGCAATTAATAAGTATCTAAATTATTATTTGTAGTTATAGTTTGCTTAATTACGCTCTATAGCTATAGTTTTGTTTGTCATGAGTATTTTTCTTTTGTATAATTCATTGTTCAATTTGTATAATTCGCTGTCAATATACAAATATGATAAATACATACAAATTCTATATTTATATATTTAGAAAATTTTCAAAACTTATACAAATCAAGTGTATCAACATGAGATTTATATACAAGCTAGGATAAGCATATATAATTAGAAAAGTTCTAGATTTATACAATTAGGAATCAAATTATACAAATTATTAATTATATAGAATTAGGTGCTCAATTATACAAATTTTGAACGAGGGCCACATAATTATGATTGTAAGTTCGTGGCGAATGGTGATTAAACATACCGTAGCTATTTTCAATAATTAATTAATATATTTTTGCTTATCCACTTAATTTATTCATTTAAAAAATGTGTGATTACCGGGAGAAAGCCTCAAACATTTGTAAAGAATGAATTAGATGTTTATTTTGTATTTTTTTCCCGTTATAAAGAGAAGAGATTATAATGGGCCTAGGAAGCCCAACATCGGCTTTTCAGCAAAACGCATCTAAGCCCACACTCAATATTTGGCACAAATTATTAGGATAACTATAGCACATGGCCATTTGACCAAAATAATTATAAAAAAAATAGTCATTAGCTTTATATGCTTGTATATTTAGTGTATATTTCATATATCATTCAGTTTTTAAGTGTACCATAATGTATATTCAGTGTATCGTTCATGTATAAATAATCCACATTGTATAGTTAGTGTATACTTCTTATGACTTTTGGCAAGTTATATTATATAGTCATGGATACTTTCTATAATTTTTTATATAAATAAAATATAGCTATATTTATTGTAATTAAATTAGTTATTGTATATATTTGAAATTATTCTTAATTTTCCAACAATTCTGAAGAGAAAACTTTACCTCTTAATTATAAGAGAGAGTTTCAAGTGATCAAGCAAGTAGGTTAATGTGACACCCTATAACTCTATTCTTACATGTACCCATGTTTCAAGCCTCATTCCTATACGTGAGAAGTGTATTAGGGTCATTAGAGACTTCTAATACCTAGACGAGTTCAAAACTTTCCAATAAATTGAGTTTCTAGTGATCGATTATGCAAGGGTCAATTTTAAACGATCATAACTCTTACCACACAAAGAATTAGGTGGTACATGACCTATCAAATGAAATCTCTTTGAATTATCTTTCCAACGCAACTGGTTTAACCCCATTTGGAGTTCGGAGTCAAAAGGTATGGTCGTTCTACTGAACACTGCCAGGGTAAGGTGATTCCACGAAATCCTATACGGGTCGTGAATCGACATACGACCCGTAAGGTTAGGTTTCGTGAAAAGGTCCAAAAAGTTAGATTTTGAGCCCCGAACTTCATGAATCTATCTATGGATCATAAAGCCTTTTACGTCTCGTGAAAGGTTTCAGTAACCTCAAAAACTTACCCAAGAGTTTACGGAAGGTCCCTACGAGTCGTAAAGCATCTTATGGGTCATGGCTAAGTCTCGTGAAAGGTTTCAGTGACCTCAAAAGCGTGACCAAAGGTTTACGAAACATTCCACGAGTCGTGGAACATTCCATGAGCCATGAAAGTTGCCCGTGAACGATTTTTTATAACTTTTTCTAAAGGATTATTTTGGTCTTTTTTCACTCTTTTAAAGCCTAGACTTGATGTTTTTATATCTAAATAAAGCCCTAAACAAATCAGTTGATTCTTTTCATGCTCAAACTCATCCTCCAAACATAGAACAAAGATTCACGAGAGAAAAAAGGCTAGGGTTTCAAGAGAGAACTTGAGGATTCTTCGAAGCTACTTCAAGATACAAACTTTAAGGTATGTAAGGCTAACTAAAACATGAATTTTGTTCTTTCATGTGCCCCGTAACCTGAATTGATGGAATTGTTGATGAATTAAGCTTTTCATGGATGTTTCTTGAAGGTTTTTCTTAAATTCTAACGTATATCTATATAATTTTGCATGAATTATCATTTTTATGAATTAAATACTAGAAATTGATGATTTTACGTTTCTACATGAACCCTAGACCGAATTCTTATTATTTTTACATATTGCATTTAAATGAGTACGCATGAGTATAATTTGAACCTAAAGAGTCTATAGAATCCTTAAATGCTTCAATTAACTTTATTATTGTTTCTTGAATGTCATGAGTTCGAATGATACATGATCGAGCCTTTATGAGTTAAGAACTGAACCTTAAAAAAATGTAACCAAAGTGTTGATGATTGATGTGATGAATTGAGTTGACGAATGTCCTATGAGACTAGATGAATGAGTTAACCATAAAGTTGAGGTCTTATGGGCATAATGAGTCTTGGGAGGAGTATAGAGCACCAAATTGAGTAAAAGTAAGTCAAATTGGAACTCAATAACTACGTTGCCAGCGTAGGAGAGGATTGAACCGTAAAATCAGATGTTTTCTTATTATCCCGAAAAGAGGACTTGATGTTATTATTGTGGATCCACTGATGGGATGTCCTTTACCCTGGCAAGGTATTGGATGTATATGGCAATGGCATCGCTTCGTTGTATCATCACCGGCTCATAGGTGATGGTTGTCGGTTAGAGAAACTCCCAAATAGACCTTGATAGTACTCTGAGTGAATGGGATGAGATGGTATATGAGTGGTCATTGTCTAAACTTCATTCTTACCTTAGACTTTTGACTTGATGACTGAGTTCCTTACTTCTTGAGATGAGCTATTTGAATTGATATTACATGTTTCATTCTGCCATTTTACATGCCAGTACATTCCACGTACTGGGGCCCAGTTGGGCTACATCTTTTCATGATGCAGAGACAGGTACTAGCGGTCATCAACAGGCGCTTCGTTGAGGACCTAGTTACATTCAGTTGATTTGGTGAGTCCTCCCCTACGTCCGGAGGATACTATGTTTCTTTCTAGCTTTGAATTTAGACTTGTTTTATTTCATTTTGAGGTAGCCATGGACCTGTCATTGGCACCACTTAGTCAGATGTTTAGAGACTTCATAGACTAGACGGTCGAGTGTGATTAGATGTTATTCTTGACTAGTTTTCTTCCATACTATTCTTACTTAGTTGATGGATAGATTGTTTGGCCTTTGACCTTGATTTTCATATTATCATTTTGTTTCATTGAGTATTCTTTGTTACTGATTCTTCCGCTATTAAATTTTGATTGAACGAATGTGATGAGGCCGAGTGGTTCGCTTGGGGGCTAGCAATAGTCTCTGAGTGTCAGTCACGCCAAGGGTACTCTCCCGGGGCGTGACAGTTGAAACACCTCCTTCAGCATTTTGAGGATTTTATTTTGTAATTTTTTGGTACTTCTTTCATTTTATTTTATTGTTTAAATTTTTTATATATTTAAGATTTTTATAAAAATACTAAAAATTATGATCAGTGACAATTTAAAATATTTGAAAATAAGTACAAAAAGTTCGATTCATTCTTGAGATCATACTACCGGTGTCACATAAAATGGGACAAAAAAGTTACATGTATTATTTAATTTGAAAACTATGTAAAAAATAGTATGAATCTCAATAATTTTTAAAAAAAATTATAAATCACACTAATTAATAACTTAAAATATTTAAAAGGCACATAAAAAGTTTTGAATGACCCTCGAATTAGTGCTGCATAAATATGGATAGATGAGTAACATATATTAGTTAAAAATGATGTAAAAGTAATACAAATAACAATAGTTAAAAATTAAAAGACATCAAAAATTAAGTTGATTCTTCAAAATTTAATTACTGCCACAAATATTGGGACAAAGGGAGTAACATATATTATTTAAAAATTATGTAAAAAAATTACTATAAATCACAATAATTAACAAGTTAAAATATCTAAAAGTCATATTAAAATTTAATTCACTTTATAAATTCTATCCACATCAAATAAATTATGATAAAAAATAATAAATATTGAGCTCGTACTAGCACAGATAATTATATTGAGTATAAATATAAAATCCATAAGTCACCAAAAGCATAAATTTTTTTTTACTTGAATCTCATATGTTACAATCTAATTTAAAAAATTGTAAATCGTGTTTGTTCACATTGTTGCCAAATATATAGGTGGACTCAGAATTTAAATTTGATAGGTCTAATCTTTGTTAGGAAAATTTATCAAAATACACGACTTATTTTTATAATATTTTCAAATATTTCCTACCAAATATAAAAATTACCAAAATCTCACTTTTTCACACTTTTCGCTCCACACCGATACACTTCTCCTCCTACGCCAAAAACCCTTTTTTTCCTCCTAAAATCAAGCTAAACGTGACTGAGAAATTTTCAACTTTCCTCCAATCTATTAGATTAATCATATCATATGAACGAATCAAACACAGTACAGTGAATCACAATCATATTTTCTCATAGCGACACAATAATTAGATTCATC
>JBCEWC010003300.1:0-30812 GCA_038996855.1 Solanum aculeatissimum
GAGCCTCAAAGCTTGTCGAGGCCCCTCTCTTCTATGTAGAGGCATGTTTTGGACAAATCTTACTCTTATACGTTAGATTTTTATGTTGGATATTTGGCTTGTTATTATGATACTATGTTCCCCCTTGATCTATGATTATGTTCTTATGTTATGATTTTGGCTTATATTATCATGTTAAGGTCATGGCTTGAATGTTAAGTATGATGTATGATTATGTGCTATGTGCAAGCATGTTCCTCCCATTCCTGAATTTGCCCCCATAGCTTGAGTCACAAGACCCTAAACCCTTAGAGCTGTGTAATGATGGTATGATGGCTTGATCGAGGGTCTTCGGGTCCTCTTTCGCCATGTTACATCTAGGCCCCCTATCCAGGTCGTGACAACAAGGAAGATGATTGGAACTCCTCAAGGATTATGACATGAGTCCAATATTATCCTGGAAAGGTAAATGTTGTAGCCGATGCTCTTAATAAACTGTCTGTGGAAAGTGTGGCTCATGTTGGTGAAGGGAAGAAAGAGTTTGTAAAAGACATTCACTGTTTGGCTAGATTGGGTGTTAGACTGGTTGACTCTACTGATGGTGGAATTCATGTTCAAAATGGAGACAAATCTTCTGTGGTTGTAGATGTCAAGGCAAAGTAAGATTAGACCCGTCTTTGGTTGAATTGAAGAAATTGGTTGCCAAAAATAAAATTGGAGTTTTCTCCCAAGGGGGAAGATGGTCTGCTACGGTACCTTAATTTGTTGTGTGTTCCTGATGTTGATGGTCTTAGAGAGGTGATCATGAGTGAAGCTAACAACTCTTATTATTCTATACATATAAGATCGACCAAGATGTATCGAGACCTGAGAGAGGTATACTGGTGGTATGGTATGAAAAAAGACATAGCTAAGTTCGTGTCTGAGTGCCCTAGTTGTCAACAAGTGAAGGTGGAGCATCAAAGACCCGCTAAGTTCGTGTTTGAGTGTCGTAGTTGTCAACAAGTGAAGGTGGAACATCAAAGACCCAGCGGTTTGACCCAAGACATTGAGATTCCTACTTAGAAGTGAGAAGATGTAAATATGGATTTTGTTGTTGATTTACCTTTTACCCGTAAGCAATTTGATTCTATATGAGTTATTGTTGATCGGATGACTAAGTCGGCTCATTTTCTACCAATCAAGACTACTTATAATGTTGAAGATTATGCTAATTTGTATATCTGATAATTTGTGAGGTTGCATGGTGTACCTATGTTTATCATATCGGATCGTGGTGCTCAATTTACTTCACATTTTTGGAGGTCGTTCTAAAGAGGCCTTAGTACTAAGGTGAAGTTGAGTACCGCTTTTCATCCTCAAACCAATGGACAAGTTGAACGGACAATTCAAACTTTGGAGGACATGTTGAGGCTTGTGTGTTAGAATTCAAAGAAAATTGGGATGATCATCTACTGCTCATTGAGTTTACTTATAATAATAGTTTCCATGCTAGTATCGGGATGGCACCATTTGAAGCTTTATATGGAATAAGGTTTAGGTCCTCAGTTGGATGGTTTGAGTTATGAGAAATGCCCTTAATTGACCCAAACTTGGTAATTGACGCTACGGAGAAGGTGAAGTTGATTCGGAAAAGGTTGAAGACGGCTCAAAGTTGGCAAAAGTTGTATTCAGATATTAGGAAGAGAGACCTCAAATTTCTTATTAGTGATAGGGTGTTAGTGAAGGTCTCACCTTTGAAGGGTATGATGTGTTTTGGTAAGAAGGGTAAGTTTAGGCCCCAGTATGTTGGCCCTTATAAGGTTGTTGAGCGGGTTGGCAATGTGGCTTATAGATTGGACTTGCCCCTGGACATAGTTTCTATTCACTCGGCCTTCCATGTATCTATGTTGAGGAAATTGATTGGTGATCCTAGTGCAATTGTGCCTTTGGAAGGTGTTGGTATTGACGAAAATTTGATTTATGAAGAGGTGTCGGTTGAGATCATTGATAGGCAAGTGAACAGGCTTCGTAATAAGGATATGTCTTCTGTAAAAGTGCTTTGGAGGAATCAACATATGGAGAGTGCCACATGGGAAGCAGAGTTGGACATGAAGAAGCGATATCCCCAACTATTCCAATCTACTCAAGCCTAAGGTACTAGGTTCTTCTTATTCTAAATGGTCCTAATTCTTTACCTCTTGAGTTTCATGACATGACATGCATACATGTGCACGAAAATGATTTGAATGATGTATTTACATGAGTTTTAATGACTTTATGATTTTCAAATGGTGAATTATGCATTATGTATTTATGTTGAGGTATTTCTTGTTTAAATCTAACCTTTCAAGCCCAATTCTAGCCCATTCGAGGATGAATGTTCCCAAGGGGGAGATGATGTAATGACCCAGACTTTTGAGAAACTTATTGATGCTTAAGTCACTAGTTTCCAGATCGTCTTAAGTGATTTATTATCACGACTGAGAGTAGGTCCTAGATGTGATATGGCGAAGGAGAACCTGAGAGTCCTCCATCAAGACATCATAGCATCATCACACACATCATCGGTTCGAAAGTGCATATAATAAGAAAATAACATATAAGTCTAGGGGATTCGGGGGCTTTGGACTCAAGCTATAGGGATGTTGCTAGGATTGGGATAAGCATGAATCACATAGCACATAGCAATTACATTCTAAGAGGTGGGTAAGTATGACTTAAGCTATAGGGCAAGCAAGGTTAAGGACTTTCCACATAAGCACATTTCAAAGCCAACCATATCATCATAGCATAAGCGGAAACGGAAGCATAACATAAGATATCATCACTTAACATAGATAGCCATATCATTACAAGTATCACAAAGCATAATGTTCAATAGAGTCGATATGTCCAACAATGCCTCTACATAAGGTAAGATGGGGTCTCGACATAATTCATGCTCACCCTCAAGTCATAAAGTAAAGGAACATAAATTAAAGACAAAGGTAGATGAAAGTGGGTGTTGCCCTTGGAACATAGGGCTCACCACAAGCAATAATTTCAAGAATCTCGATTTAGCCGTCTAGCAGAGGATGAAAGTCAATTTTGGTCCCTACATGGTTAAAGCATGTAGACAAAGAGTATGGGTAAGCACATAATAATGCACTAAGTATGCGGGCATGCAATGCATATGAACATAAGCCTACGACTAAGCTAGATAACAAGGTCACATACATAGAAAAAGAATATAGGAAAGGATAGTATACCAATAAACCATGAAATCCATGATGCATGAAATGCCATAATGTTCATAGTATAGGGTATGTGACCATAACTGACATCCAAACTCATGTGAGCTACAACATGAACTTGCCCGATGAGGCCTCCCATCGGATCGGAGAAATATTACTTGCCAAAGGTAATCTACACTACACTTATGATCCCGTCATTTCAGTGTGATGGCTACCTTTCTTACAACCCGGTCATTTCAGAAGGGTTTACATAACATATCCTATCATAGCAAACCTTACGGGCCTCCCATTTTGGTTGCATACCTACATTGGCACATAACTTTGGGAAAGGAGTGGGACCCTTGGGGATATCCCACTTACTACTCCAATCCTTCTCGCGACTAAATCGTCATCCCATAAGAATACCTATACATATACATGCTTTTAAAACGGAACGGAAACACTTGACATCATAATCATGCATACTTAGGCTTAAAGGCCAAATCACTTGCTTTACTTTCAAGCATAGTTGCCAAAAGGCCAAGTACATTTCATAATCATGCTTCCTTGGGCTAAAGAGCCAAATCCACTTTCATGTCAAACTTCATGCTTTAGAGTAGCTCCATACTTGTCAAATCATATTGGTGTAAACACCCATAGTTGCTCAAAGATCCAAATCATAGACATTATGTGATCATATTCTTGTCATAATCTATACTTTTTCAAAATCATAGTCATAAACATAATTAGAACTTAACCCTCATCATAAGCTTCATAAATCTACGTTAATGCATGCATATGCCATGATTGATGATGAGAGTAACATGGGTAATAGGAAATTCATAAATTAAATCCAATTTAAGAAGAATCCATATGAAATTCAAAGATAAATCAACAATTAAAACTCAATCATCATTACCCATGCATAATCTTAAAGCTTAAAGGTACATGCATAATTGTACCATCTTCAAATCAAAGGAATTCCTTAATTAGGGGCTTAATTCGTCTTGAAATAATTAAATAAGGACAACCCACACTTCAATTGCAATAATTTAGAAAAGGATTTTGGGTCTTCATGGTTGGAAGAGAAACCATGAATCAAACCCACATAACTTGAATTTAACAAGAAGATTGAGAAGATTCTGATGAAGAATTGAATTTCCCACAACTTCAAGCTTGGTCTTCAATGGTGGATGAGAGAAACTTGAGAGAATTGGAAGATGAATTTGAAGGCTTGAATGAATAAAAGGGGATTAGGGTTTAATTTAGGGGTTTTAGGAGACTTTAGAAAGGCTAAAACGACCCTAGGAATAATTAAAATTACCAATTCACCAATAATGAAATGGAGCAATTAACTAAAACAGTCACTGACGGAAGCATCCACACGGTCCATGTAACGGTTCACAGATCGTGAAACCCACCGTGTGACTTCACTTGGTTCATGCCTTGGCTTGAAATCTGGGACAACTTTCTGGATCACTTCACGACAGGACTCACGATCCGTGAAGCTGCACACGGACCGTACACTAGTCCGTGGAGCCTCACTTAGTTCGGAGTCCTGGCCTTGGGGTGTCATGAACTTTTGGACCACTCCACGGAATCCTTCACGGACTATGAGGCGTTACACGGACCGTGAAGTGGTCCGTGGAGCCTTACTTGGTTCCGACCTTGGTCCATCACCTAGCCCTACTCTCTGGATCAACCCATGGATGTCCCTCACAGGCTGTGAGCCTCGACACGGCTCGTGGCCCCTACCGTGTGGCCCTGCCTTAGCCTCAGACCGCTTCCCTTTTACAGAACATTTCCATACATGGCAGACTCACTGTAATGGCCATAGCTTCCACATCCGAACTCCAAATTGAGAGAAACTAGTTGCGTTGCGAAGATAACTCAAAGAGCTTCGATTTGATAGGTCAAAGTCTGCACAGCTAATCTCATACCAGGTGATATAGCCATTCAAAGTCTGTCCTACTATGCGGTTTAATACAAAACTCTTCCAATACTATTCCTTTGAATAAGACCACTTAAATAGAACTCATGATCATCACTACACAACCATAATAAGTTCAAACGGACCATGATCTACTTGTAAGAAGTTTGAAAATTTTTGGGTCGTTATAACCTTGTACCATACAAAGCTTCAAACGAGGCCATACCAATGCTAGCATGGAAACTATTATTATAGGAAAATTCAATAAGCGGTAGATGATCATCGCAATTTCCTTTGAACTCCAACACACAAGCCCTTAACATATCCTCCAAGGTTTGAATTATCCTCTCGGCTTGTCTATCGATTTGGGGATGAAAAGTTGTGCTCAATTTGACCTTAGTACCAAGTTCCTTTTGAAATGATCTCCAAAAATGAGAAGTAAATTGAGTACCATGATCTGATATAATAGACCTCGGTACACCATGCAACCTTACCAATTCCCAAATGTATAATTTAGCATAGTCCTCGGCACTATAAGTAGTCTTGCCCGGTAAAAAGTGAAATGACTTAGTTATTCGGTCAACAACAACCCATATTGAGTCAAATTGTTTACGAGTACGAGGAAACCCAACTATGAAGTCCATATTTACATCCTCCCACTTCCAAGTCGGAATCTCAATATATTGGGCTAGGCTACCGGACCTTTGGTATTCCACCTTCACTTGTTGACAATTCAGACATAAATTTGGCTATGTCTTTCTTCATGCCATGCAACCAATACAACTCCCTCAAATATTGATGCATCTTAGTGGATCCCAGATGAATGAAATATCGGGAATTATGAGCTTCACTCATGATAATCTCCTTTAGGCCGTCAACATCCGGAACACACAATCAATTTTGGTATCGTAGCACACCATCTCCCCCTTGGGAGAAAACCTCAATCTTTCCTTTGGCAAGAAACTTCTTTAACTCTACTAAGGAAGGATATAAGTCTTACTTTGCCTTAACATCCATCACCACCGAAGACTCGGATTCACCTTAAACAAAAATATTACCATTTTCTGAGTCGGCCAACCTAACACCCAATCTAGACAACCGATGCACATCCTTCACTATCTCCTTCTTCCCCTCATCCTCATGTGACACACTTCCCATAGATAGCCTACTAAGGGCATCCACCATAATATTTGCCTTGCCGGGATGATAAAGGACACTCATGTCATAATCCTTGAGAACCTCCAACCATCTCCTTTGCCTCAAATTAAGATCCCTCTAGGTGAACACGTATTGCAAACTCTTTTGATCGGTGAAAACATCCACATGAATCCCATGTAGATAATGTCTCCAAATCTTTAGAGCAAATACCACCGCCGCAAATTTAAGATCATAGGTCGGATAATTTTTCTCATAACCTTGAATTGTCGACATGCATAAGTTATCACCTTACCATGTTGCATAAGTACACGACCCAACCCAATTCGCGAAGCATCACAATACACCACAGACCCATCAAACCCATTAGGCAAGGTCAAAATAAGAGCCAATGTGAGTCGATCCTTCAAAGTCTGAAAACTCTTTTCACACTCACTTGACCACACAAACTTAGCCTTCTTCCGAGTCAATTTGGTCAATAGGGACGCAATGGAAGAAAATCCTTCAACAAACCTCCAATAATAACCGGTCAATCCAACAGAACTTTGAATATCTAATGGAGACAATGGTCTAGGCACATCCTTCACCGCTTTGGTTTTCTTAGGGTCTACCTTAATGCCATCTCGGGATACCACGTGATCAAGGAATGCAACTTCTCCCAACCAAAACTCACACTTGTTAAATTTGGAAAACAATTGCTTCTCCCTCAAGGTTTGAAGCACCAATCTCAAGTGATCCATATGTTCTTGCTCACTTCAGGAGTAAATTAAGATATCATTGATGAAGACCACCACAAAATTATCAAGGAATGGTTTGAACACCCGATTCATGAGATCCATTAACACCGCCGGAGCATATGTCAAACCAAATGACATCATCAAAAACTTGAAGTGCCCATAACGAGTTTGAAAGGACATCTTAGGAATGTCACACACCCTTACCTTCAATTGATAATAACTTGAAAGAAGGTCAATTTTAGAGAAATGAGTAACCCCTTGGAGTTGATCAAAGAGGTCATTAATTCTGGGCAACGTGTACCTATTCTTGACGGTCACCTTATTCAACTACCGATAATCAATACACATTTGGAGAGACCCATCCTTCTTCCTTACAAACAACACGGGAGCACCCCAAGGTGAAATACTCGGTCTAATGTAGCCCTTCTCCAACAAATCCTTCAACTCCTTTAGTTTGGCCGGAGCCATACAATAAGGAGGAATGGAAATAGGTTGAGTATCTAGAAGGAGATCTATGCCAAAGTCCACTTCTTTATCAGGAGGAATTCTGGGCAAGTCTTCGAGAAACATATCAAGAAATTCATTAACTACCGGAACCAATTCAAGCTTAGGTGACTCCCCCTTCACGTCTCTAACCCTTATTATATGGTAGATACACCCCATATAAATCATTCTCTGGACTTTGAGGTAGGAAATAAGCCAATCCCTAACCACGGAATCACTACCCTTCTATTCCAACACCGGTTCATTAGGAACTTGAAATTTGAGTTGCCTAGTCCTACAGTCAACTGAGGTATATGAATCATGAAACCAATCAATTCTAAGATTAATATCAAATTCATACATTTCAAGTTCTACAAGATCACCCGGGAACACTTTATGCAACATAGACATAGGACAACCCTGATACACTTTCTGGGCAATGATAGATTCACCCACGGGAGTATACACTGAATAAGGTTCCCTTAGAGTTTCAGGGATCAAACCAAACTTAACAGCCAATAAAGGAGTCACAAAAGATAAATTTGCACCGGGATCAAGTAAAGCATAAGTATCAAAATCAAATACTTTTAACATACCAGTCACGATGTCCAGAGCCTCATCTACCTCCTGTCGGGCATGAAGAGCATAAAGTCTATTGTTCCTGGGAGCACTATCAACCTGCGCCTTCGATTGCCCCTGACGCACTGGAGCTACTTGGTCCCCCTTGGCGTTCTACAGATATTTGGAAATCGTTTGATTCATACTTTCACACCCATAGCAAGCACCTGAAGCCCTCCTACATTCACCCAAATGGCTTCCCCCACATTGACCACAATGAGGAGCTTGTGGACCACCCTCAACATAATCCTTAAGAGGAGGAACTCTTTGATTAGCAAGCTTCATGTTTGAACCTTGGCTTTGTTGGAATCAACCAAATCCGCCACCACCCCTAGGGTTAGAGAACCCACCATCAGACCGGGCTCTCTTGGATTCTCATACCCTTATCTTCTTGAGCTTCTCACCCTCAATCTGTTCAGTGTAAGTCATGACCCTGGAGATGTCCATATCCCGAATGAGCATGGCAGTACGACACTCTTTCACAACCAAATCAGAGGCACCAAAAATGAATTTGTGCATCCTTGCACAGGGATCCGCCACTAATATGGGAGCATACTTTGAGAGCTTGGTAAACTTAAGGGAATAAACCCTCACAGACATGCTGCCTTGTCGAAGGTTGATAAACTCAGTCATCTTAGCTTCCCGAAGTTCAAGAGGGAAGAAAAAGTCCAAAAACGCCACCTTGAACTCTTCCCGACCAACTTTACCATCTTCAGTCCTTTCCACTAGCCACTGATTGTACCACACCTGAGCCATATCCTTCAACTGATAGGCAGCCAATTCAGCCTTCTCCTATGAACTAACACCCATAATAGTCAACACCTTCGTGAGATTATCAATGAACTTTTGGGCATCCTCATCAACCTTTGAACCAAAGAATTCTGGAGGATTCATTCGGATGAAGTCCCTCACTCTAGAAGATGGGGTGCCACCATTTGTGGGGTTTATTGGTTGGGCTTGATTAGAAGCCACCTGAGCTAACATAGAAACCACATTCTGAAATTCAGCGTGAGTCACTTGTTCATCAATAGGCTCATGAGGGGCTTGTTCCTCATGGACAGGAGCCTGTCTGGGAAGGGGAGTTCTTCTGGGAGGCATATTTTGAAAGATTAACAAGAACACCCTATTTTTAGGAAACTTCTCAAAACAGCTCACAGCACGACATAAGGAACAATGAAGTGAAAATTCCTAAAACGTCATCATAGCCTCTCGTTCATAAGTATGGCACGCATCACACCCATGAACAAGACTCTAATTGATGCGGCATGTTGGACTCCAAGGATCATTTACAAACCTAGAGCTCTAATACCATCTTTGTCATGACCCGAAGGTAGGGCCTAAATGTGATATGGCGAAGGAGAACCCGAAAGTACTCGATAAAGCCATCATAGCATCATCACACACATCATCGATTCAGAAGCGCGTATATTAAAAAAATAACATGTAAGTATAGGGGATTCCGGGGCTTTAGACTTAAGCTATGGGGATATTGCCGGAAATGGGATAAGCATGAATCACATAGCACATAGCAATTACGTTTTAAGGGGCGGGTAGGTATGACTAAAGCTATGGGGGTAAGCAGGGTTAGGGACTTTCCACATAAGCACATTCCCAAGCCAAACATATCATAATAGCATATGCAGAAACGAAAGCATAACATAAGATACCATCACTCAACTTAAATAGCCATGTAATTACATATATCACATAACATAATGTTCAATAGTGTCGATAGGTCCAACAATGCCTCTACATAAGATAAGACGGGTCCTCGACATAATTCGGGCTCACCCTCAAGTCATAAAGTAAAGGAATATAAAGTAAAGACAAGGTGGATGAAGTCCCTCACTCTAGAAGATGGGGTGCCACCATTTGTGGGGTTTATTGGTTGGGCTTGATTAGAAGCCACCTGAGCTAACATAGAAACCACATTCTGAAATTCAGCGTGAGTCACTTGTTCATCAATAGGCTCATGAGGGGCTTGTTCCTCATGGACAGGAGCCTGTCTGGGAAGGGGAGTTCTTCTGGGAGGCATATTTTGAAAGATTAACAAGAACACCCTATTTTTAGGAAACTTCTCAAAACAGCTCACAGCACGACATAAGGAACAATGAAGTGAAAATTCCTAAAACGTCATCATAGCCTCTCGTTCATAAGTATGGCACGCATCACACCCATGAACAAGACTCTAATTGATGCGGCATGTTGGACTCCAAGGATCATTTACAAACCTAGAGCTCTAATACCATCTTTGTCATGACCCGAAGGTAGGGCCTAAATGTGATATGGCGAAGGAGAACCCGAAAGTACTCGATAAAGCCATCATAGCATCATCACACACATCATCGATTCAGAAGCGCGTATATTAAAAAAATAACATGTAAGTATAGGGGATTCCGGGGCTTTAGACTTAAGCTATGGGGATATTGCCGGAAATGGGATAAGCATGAATCACATAGCACATAGCAATTACGTTTTAAGGGGCGGGTAGGTATGACTAAAGCTATGGGGGTAAGCAGGGTTAGGGACTTTCCACATAAGCACATTCCCAAGCCAAACATATCATAATAGCATATGCAGAAACGAAAGCATAACATAAGATACCATCACTCAACTTAAATAGCCATGTAATTACATATATCACATAACATAATGTTCAATAGTGTCGATAGGTCCAACAATGCCTCTACATAAGATAAGACGGGTCCTCGACATAATTCGGGCTCACCCTCAAGTCATAAAGTAAAGGAATATAAAGTAAAGACAAGGTGGATGAAAGTGGGTATTGCCCTTGGAGTATAGGGTTCACCACAAGCAATAACTTCAAGAGTCTCGATTAGATGTCTAGCGGAGGATATCCCTACATGGTTAATGCAAGTAGACAAAGAGTATGGGTTAGCACATAATAATGCACTGAGTATGCGGGCATGCAATGCGTATGAACGTGAGCCTACGACAAGACTAGATGACAAGGGCACACATAGTACTAATAGGAGTGCACATAGCCAAAGGAATTTAGATCATAATAATATGCCATGTCATGTCATGATGCATGAAGTGAAAATCTATATTCATATCATAGCGGGGATGTCGCCTCAACAGACAACATGAGAGACCAAGCGCGCAACTACTTAGAATTAGACTACTTGCCATGTAGATCGCTAGTCAACCCTTAAACAAGGGGATACATAATAAGTCAATCCCATCAAGGGAGATCACCTATGGTGGCACTTAATTTGACGAAAAGGAGTATGGACCCTTGGAGATAGTCCACCCCGACTCCAATCCCTCAGTGCTAAGTCTCATCCCACGGGAATACATATACATACATGAGCTTTCAAAATGGAAACTTGACTATTCATTCAAAACAATGCATAAATGGACTAAAAGCCAAATCATGATTCAAATCTTTCCATAGTTAGGCTCAAGAGACAACAAGATTTTCTAAAAGCCATTTTCCAAGATCAATGCAATAGGAAAAGGTCATCGACATAGCATATCATATCATACATCATCATAACATATCATAATGGTGTAAAAACCCATAATTGCTCAAAGATCTGTATCATAGACATTATGTGATCACATTCTTGTCATAACCCATACTTGTTCAAAATCATAGTCATAAACATATTTGGGACCAGGCCCACATCCAAAACCTTCTTGAAATCCATGTTCATGCATTCAGATACCATGACTGATGATGAGAATAACATGGGTACTTGAATTCATAGTTTAAATCCAAATCAAGAAGAATCCATGAGAAACTCATAGTTAAATTAACAATTAATCCTCAATTTAACATTACCCATGCATGAATTAAATAGTAAGGGGACATGCACACTTGTATCATCTTGAATCAAAGTAATTAATCAAATAGGGGCTTAATTCATTTTAAATTCATTAAATAATAACAACCCACACTTAAATTGTACTAAATCATCCTTAAATTTAAAATACCCATATCAAGAAAATCACAATTTCATCAAAAATTAAGAAAGGGATTTTCGGTCTTCATGGTTGAAAGAGGAACCATGAATCAAACCCCCATACAATGAATTTAACAAGAAGATTGAGAAGATTCTGATGAAGACTTGAATTTCCCCCAATTTCAAGCTTTGCCTTCAATGGTAGATGAGAGAAAATTGAGAAAATTTGGGAGATGAATTGAGAGCTTGGATGAGTTAAAAGGGATTAGGGTTCAATTTAGGGGTTTTAGGAGACATTAGAAAGTCTAAAACGACCCTAGAAATAATTAAAATTACCAATTAACCATTAATGAAGCAGAGAAATTAACTAAAATAGTCACTGACAGAACCATACCCACGGTCTATGTAATGGTTCACGGACCGTGAACCCAACCATGTGACATCACTTGGTTCACACTCTGGCTTAAAATCTTGGGAGACTTTCTGGATCACTTCACGAAAGGACTCCCGGTCAGTGAAGTTGCACTCGGATCGTACACTCGTCTGTGGAGCCTCTCTTAGATCTGGAGTCCTGGCCTTGGGGTATCTTGAGTCTCTGGACCACTCCACGGAGGCCCTCACGGACTGTGAAGCATCATATGGACCGTGAAGTGGATAGGTCATAGTCTACACAGTTTATTGCGAAGATAACTCAAAGAGCTTCATTTGGATAGGTCATAGTCTACATAGTTCATCTCGTACCAAGAGACATAGCCATTCAAAGTCATACCTCCTACATGGTTTTATACAAAACTCTTCCAACACGATTTCTTTGAATACGACCCCTTAAATAGAACTATTGATCATCATTACACAGCCATAACAAGTTCAAAACTGACCTTGATCCACTAGTATGAAGTTCAAAAATTTTTGGTCGTTACAAAATAATTGACTAGGTCATTACATCATTCACCACTAAAAACAATGTTCATCCTTGAACATAAAGGAAAAAATAGTACCTGGAGCCTTAAAAAAATGCTGGGATGTTTGGCCCTCATCTCAGACTCCAACTCCCAAGTAGCCTCATCAGGATCGACATCGCCACTTAACCTTCAAAGAAGGTATATCTTTGGATCTCAATCTCTGGACCTGCCTGTCCAATATAGCTATAGGCTACTCCTCAAAGAACAAATCTGATCCTAACTTAACATAATCATAAGAAATCACATGGGACTCATCGAGAATGTAACGACGGAGCATAGAAGCCCAAAAGATAGAATGAACAGATGATAATCTCGGTGGTAATATCAGCTCATAGGCAACCTCACCAACTCTCCTAAAAATCTTAAATAGGCCAATGAATCTGGGACTGAGCTTGGCCCTCTTCCAAAAAATCTCATCACACCCATCATGGGTGAAATCTTTAGCCAAACACTGTCACCAACAGAGAACTCCAGAGGCCTAGTCCTCCGATCAGCATAGCCCCTCTGGCGGCCCTAAGCTTAAAAGCCTACCCTAAATCAAATGAACCCAATCCATGGCATCTCTAAGTTGGTCCATACTCAACACATCATCAAAACCTACGTCAATCCATCCAATGGGTAATCTACACCTCCAACCATACAAGGTCTTAAATTATTTCATCTGGATGGTGGAATAGTAACTATTATTATACGTGAACTCTACCAAAGGTAGGTGTTAGTCCCATCGGTCTTAAAAATCAATCATACAAGCCCGTAACATGTCCTCCAACTCCTAAATGGTGCACTCAGATTGACATCTATCTTGGGGTGGAATGCCAAATCAACTCTAGTACCCAAACCACACTATAGAGCCCGTCAAAAATGAGAGGTGCACACAGATCCCCTGTCTGATACTATAGACACTGGCACACCATGCAATCTTACAATCTCATAGATATACAATCTAGCTAACTAATCCGCTCTGTAGCTAATCTTCACCGGTAAGAAATGAATTGACTTGGTCAAATGATCAACCACTACCCAAACTGAATCAAACTTGCCCAAAGCCATAGGCAAACCTGTAACAAAGTCCATAGTCACTCTTTCCCACTTCCATATGAGAATGGGCATCTCTTGCATTGACCCACCAGGGTTTTGGTATTCATACTTGACTTGTTGGCAATTCAAACACTTTGCCACGAATTCATTTATGTCCGTCCCTTCTCATCCCAAACCACCAATAATGTTGAAATTAGGTCATGGTACAACTTAGCAACACCCAGATGGTTGGAATATCTAGTGCAATGGGCTTCTTCTAGTATCAATTTCACCTAATTTCCTACTTGGGGTACATAAACTCTACCATTTTTTCTCAAAATGCCCACAGAATCAGTAATAGTTGCCTTAACTTCACTCGTCATCACTTTGTCATGAATTAAGCATAACTTGGGGTCCTCAAAATGATGAGCACATATCTGATCAAGCAAGGAAGATCTAGCCTCAACAAAAGTCAAATTACTATAGGGAGGAGAAATATCCAAATGAATCATCTGTCCAGTAAGTGACTGAACCTCTAAATCTAGGGGCCTCTCCTCATCCCTCAAGAATACCAAACTCCCCATACAAGTAGCCTTTTAGATCAAAGCATCAACCACAATATTGGCCTTCCCGAGGTGATATAGAATAGAGATATCCTAATCCTTAAGCAACTCCAACTACCTACACTATCTCATATTCAGATTAGGCTGAGAAAAGATATATTTGAGATTCTGGTGATCAGTGAAGATCTCACAATGCATCCCATATAAATAATGTCTCCATAACTTTAACATAAGTAAAAGCACAACCAACTCTAAGTCATGGGTAGGGTAGTTTCTCTCATGTACCTTGAACTGTCTGGAAGCATAAGTTATCACCTTCCCTGTTTGCATCAATACACCACCTAGACCTACACTAGAAGCATCATAATAAACCCTTAATAGAACTCCCTCCCCGGGTAAGGCAAGAATTAGTGTTGAAGTCAATAACTCCTTGATCTTTTGAAATATCACCTCACACTCTTCAGACCATTGAAATGCCACATCTTTCTGAGCCAATCTAGTCAACGTGGCTGCTATAGAAGAAAATCTCTTTTTTGGTAAGTCCTCCAATTAATCCTTCAATTTCTTTAACTCAGCTAGAGCCATCCGATATGGTGCAATATAAATAGGCTTAGTGCCTGAGACCACATCAATAGAGAAGGCTATATCGTGATCTAGAGGAATACTAGGAAGATCAGTCAAACATACATCCATGAACTCTTTAGATACTCTGGTGGTCTCCAAAGATGAGGACTCTAAAGAAATCGCTTGAATATGGGCTAAATAAGATAATCAACCCTTATCTATCAATCAACACATATACATATAAGAAATAATTCCCTAAGAATAGGAACTAGGTGCTCCATTCCATATCAACTGAGGCAAATCGGGGCAGAATAAAGTCACTATCTTTGCATGGCAATCAACAACAACATAATGAGGCGATAACCAATCTATACCCAATATCTCATCAACGCCTACCATATCTAACAATATCAAGTTAGCAATAGTATCTCTCCCCATGAAGGTCACAATACACCCCTGGTACACCCAATTCACCACTAAAGATTCACCTACAAGGGTGAAAACACAAATAGGCTCGACAAGTGACTCAGATATAATATCAATATCAATAGCAAATGGGTTGACACATATGAATAAGTAAAGCTTGAATCAATTAAAACTAAAGCTAAACAATATCACACCAAAACCATACATGCGATAACTACATCAGAGGCCTCAGTCTCAGCTTTATCTGGGATAGCATAGCAAACTTTACGACCACTACTAACCTGTGGCCTCTACGGGCTCCACTTCTTACTGTGCCATGTCCTTCTCTAGTACCTCCTCTCATTCCCTGAGAGGTGTCTCTAGCTTCTAGTGCTGGGATTGGACAGGATAGCTAAGGTCCTAAAGCCTGAGTGGCAGGTGCACAATATAGGCAACGATGAGCCAAGTATCCAATCTCCTCATAATGATGGCAAGCTCTGGTCTCACGACCCTGAGATGAATGACCGGGATATGCATGATACAAACTATGTCTAGTTAAATGCTCCTCCTCACGATAAACATAACAAGTTCTGTGCTCCTGCCACTAAGATAGTTATCACTAAAACTATCTGCCTTAGTATGGGGATCCACTAAACTCGATATGCTATCAGAGTCTCTTTTTACACCCTGTAGATAATGTTCAACACTCTCCCATATGCGGTCGTAGTCCAACATACTCTGTGGGGGCACATGCCATGTCCATTGAAGCTATAGAAGGGCAACTGATGCTGTAGAAATCGACACATCAAAGGTAGATAAGGCTAGATGAGCTTCTTCCAATCTAGCCAATAATAACAAAAGCAACTCCTGAACTGAGGGTACAAGGGCTGGAGTAGAAGGCGGAGAAATAGGATCTGTAGGCCTCTCTGGCTCAATAATTAACTTTGGAGAAGCTGATCAGGTCTGTCCCTTGGATGGAGCTACCTCTCTAGTATGTCCTCGGTCCCTAGCCCTATCCCAAATTATGTCTCAACCATATGTGAGAGCCATATCAGCGGACTCGGGCTCTCCCATGAATCATTGAGATCTCGTAATTGGCGTCTACGAAGAAGGAGTATATTGGGCACTTTCAAAACATGTGATATGAAGAAATACATGAATTAGAAGTAAGACATGAAAGTTTTTTCTATCAAGTGTCCCATAGCCTCTCGAAGATAAATGTGGATGTCTACACATTAATCCGCGAGAATCTACTAGACACCCTAACGTTGACTCATGAGCCCAAAGAACCAAGATCCCAAATACCAAACTTATCACGACCCAAAAATTGATTATGACTAAAGAAGAATGAACTAAAATGGAAACCAACACAACATAACATCAAATATCACAAAACTTGGAGTCATGAGTACAAGAGCAACTAAAATAGTACTGAAGAGTATATACAACTATCTCAAAGTGAAATACAAGGGTGTCTCATAATGTTTGATACAAGTTTAGAATGAAATAGTAAAGATAATCCAAAAGATCTATGACAACTCGAAGTCATGAGCCTCACTGGTAGAATCTAGATGGGTGCAGAAAATGTGTAATAAGAGTGAGTCAACTACCATATGTGGGTCCTTGTACTCAATCTGCAGGGAGAAAATAAGGTAGGGGTGAGTACACCGAAATGTACCCAGTAGGTTCTACCGACTAGGTAAGAAAAATTGAACAAGTATGTAATAACAAATAATCTAACACCTACGTCCAAAAGGTTAGTACAAAATAAAAATATTTAATAAGCCTTATAAGATCTTTCATATGACCAATATTATAACAGTATAAGCAATATCTACATGGTATATAAAATATCATCAAATATGGGTAAAGTGTCTTGTGATCTTGCCACCTACTCATGATCAATGGGTGTTATAATGCTTCAACCTTGCCACCCTCTCTTGATCAAGGGGTGTTACAATATTTCAACCTTTCCACCTACTCGTGATCAAGGGATGTTATGATATTTCAACCTTGCCACCTACTCCTGATCAAGGGGTGTTATGATGTTTCAACCTTGATATCTACTCGTGATCAAGGAATTATAAAGTTTGGATCTCACCCTTGCCTCCTACTCGGGTCAAGGAGATTGTATAACTATGGCGTATATTACCCTTGCCTCCTACTTGGGTCAAGGGGTGTTAAGATATTTCAACCTTGCCACCTACTAATGATCAAGGAATTATAAAGTATGAATCTCACCATTTCAACCTACTCGGATTAAGGGGACGGTATAATTGTGGAGCATATTACCCTTGCCTTTTACTCGGGTTAAGGGGTGTTAATATGTTTCAACCTTGCCACCTACACGTGATCAAGGGATTATAAAGTATGAATCTCACCTTTGCCTCCTACTTGGGTCAAGGGGATGGTATAAATTTGGAGCATATTACTCTTGCCTCCTACTCAGGTCAAGGGGTGGAGGTATAATGTAACATAATCTGAACACAAGTCAATAATACCAACTCAAATATGCATATAAATTGTCACAACCCGAGAGTAGGGCCTAGATATGACATGGCAAATGAGAACCCGAGAGCCCTCAATCAACCATCTTTTAATCAATTTACACATCATTGGTTTGGAAGAACGTAATATAACAAGAAGCACATAAATCTAATGGATTGCGGGGCTTTGGACTCAAGCTATGGGGATGTCATTGGGGAAGGGATTTGCATGAATCACGTAGCACATAACAAGTACATTCGAAGGGGCGGGTAAGTATGACTCATGCTATGGGGACAAAGAGGGTCTTGGGAATTTCTATATAAGAACATTATCCTTAAACATATCATAATAGAATAAGTATAATCATAGTCATGATACAAAGTCATAGAATATCAAACAAGCATATAATATGAGCATACAATCGAATTTGATATGTTCAAAAATACCTCTACATAGAATAAGATGGGGGCCACGACATATCCCGGGCTCACTCTCAAGTCATAAGATAGAAACAAAGTAAATAACACATAATATAGAAGAAGGTGGGTTTTGCCCTTGAAGTAAAGGGGCTCACCACAAGCAACAATCCGAGATCTGAAACTAACCGTCCAAGAGAGCACCACAAGCAACAATCCAAGACCAAGCGAGCTACTACTTGGAATTGGACTACTTTCCAGGTAGATACCAAGTCAACCCTAAAAAGGGGAATACAAATCAATCCCAAGGAGGGAGAATACCCTAGTTGGCATATGGTTTAACGAAAAGGAGTATGGACCCTCGAAGATAGTCCATCCCGACTCCAATCCCTTGGTGCTAAGTCTCATCCCAAGGGAACACATATACATATACATGCTTTCAAACGAAGGATAAGTACTTTAAAATCAATGCAATGCAAGGATGGGCCACAAAGCCAAATCATAATTCAAATCTTTCCATACTTACGCTAAAAAGCCAAACAAGAGTTCAAAGTTCAAGTGCAAAGACCAATGCATAGGAGTAGCTCATTCAAGGCAAGTACAAGATGGTATAAACACCCAAGATGCTCATAGAGCCAAGTCAAGACAAGATGTGATCACATTCTAGTCATATCCCATGTCTTACCAAAATCAAGTCAAGGTGGGGCTTAGCCCATATTAAGAGTTTCATCAAAATAAAGTGTCCATGTATGTATATGTTATGAATGACGAGATAAATGCATGGGAAATAGAGAATCAATCTTAAATCCATAATACAATATGAAATTCAAGTTAAATCCATGAGTAAATCCTAATTTAAATCACAATTTAGATTATCCATGTCTAAAACATACTTTCAAGGAATAATGCATATTCAAATCTTCACAATTTCATTACAAACCATGATAATTAAATTTAAATCATCTTAAAATCATATAATAGGTACAACCCATACTTCAATTTAATTGAATCAACAATAAATTTAAAGACCCATCTTTAAAGTAAGCTTGAAATTCATAAAATTGAAGAGAAGGGGTCTTTAACCTCAAGAATAGTAGAGAGTATTTTAGGATTTGAATTTGAGAGTTTGAATGAGGAATGAGAGTGAGTGAACAATTACAAATCTGATTTGGGGGCTTAGGATAGGTTTAAAGGTCACAAAGGACCTTGGGAATGGGTCAAATTAAAAAAAAATACTTTAATAAAACGCATCTTGTACTTTTAACCCGAAACACTCACGGTTGGTTTCATAGGTCGTGAGGCTCACTAACTCAGCCTAGGTAGTCCCTACAAAAATGAGCATAACATTTTACTCCAAACTCAGAATTGAGTGAAACTTGTTTTGTTGGAAAGATAATTCAAAGAACTTCAATTTGATATGTAATGGGACATCCAGATCCTCATGTACTAATAGATATGACCAATTACAATTGACCCTTCCAATGGTTCGTGTAAGATTTCATACTTAGAAAGATTTCCACACTGACACATTGACGGCCACTTTCACGGGCCGTGTGATGTCTCACGGACCGTCCAGTGGTCTGTGTGTCTTTCCTTGGTCATGAACCAGTAAAGTCTTACGCGAGCATCAGCCATACGAGACATCCAAGGCTCCACAGGCTGTTTCGCGCCTCGTCAACATAACGCAAGCTTCCGAAATGGTAATTTCATACTTAGAACCAATCCTTGGGTCAAGACCTTTTTGAAACACTTCATTACGACTCATATTCAGGATCACGAGGCATCCACATGAGCCGTTTGGTGGCTAATGACCCGTATGGGATCCCGTGGTGCCATGCCTTAGCCAATTTTCTAGAAAGAAATCCCTGCACAGGTAGCCTTACAAAAAAGGTCATAACTTCTTCATATGTACTCCAAATCAAGTGAAGCCAAGTGCGTTGGAAAGATAACTCAATGATCTTCAATTTGGTAGGTCATGGATCACCCTGTTCTACTTGTGCTAGGAGATATGTCGATTTAAAGTTAGTGCTTTCACAAAACTTCATGCAAAACTTATCCAATACTATTTCTTTGAATATGGTCATTCAACAGAGACTCATGAAGCTCATTAACCAACCATGGTAGGTTCAAATCAGATCTCAATCAACATCACAGGGTTCAAAATTTCTGGGTTGTTACATCATCTCTCCCTTGGGTACATTTGTACTCGAATGGGCTAGAACAAGGCTCGAAAGGCATGACTTAAACAAGAAACATCTTAACAAGTAAACAAAATGTATAGACCATTTCTTGAAAATTTAAATTCATTAAAATTCATGACAGATCATTATACTGCTATTCAAAACATCTTTAAATCATTTTCATGTGCATGTATGCATGTCATGTCATGAAACTCAAGAACTGAAATATTTAGGACCATTTGGAATAAGAAGAACTTAGTACTTTAGGCTTGAGTAGATTGGAAAAGATGGGATATTGCTTCTTCATGTCTAACTCTACTTCTCATGTAGTTCTCCGCCTGTTGATTTCTCCAATGCACCTTTATCGAAGCCACATCCTTATTGCGAAGTCTCTTCACTTGCCTATTCAAGATCTCAACTGACACCTCTTCATAAGTCAAACTTTCCCCAATACTAACACCTTCCAAAGGCACAATTGCACTAGGATCACCAATCGGTTTCCTCAACATAGACACATGGAACACCGGATGAATAGAACTCATATTCGAAGGCAACTCTAATCTATAAACCACATTGCCAACCCGCTCAACAACCTCATATGGCCCGACATACGGAAGACACAACCTACCCTTTTTACCAAAGCGCACAATACCCTTCATAGATGAAACCTTCATATACACCCAAACACCCACATGAAATTCAAGGTCTCTCTTCCTATTATCTGAATAAGACTTTTGGCGACTTTGATCCATTCTCAACCTTTCTCTAATTAACTTCACCTTTTCCATAGCTTCAACCGACCCTTTCTCTAAACATCCATGATGCTCATAGAGCTAAGTCAAGACAAGATGTGATCACATTCTAGTCATATCCCATTTCTTACCAAAATCAAGTCAAGGCGGGGCTAAGCCCATATTAAGAGTTTCATCAAAATCAAGCTTCTATGTATGTATATGTCATGAATGATGAGATGAATGCATGGAAAATAGAGATTCAATCTTAAATCAACAATACAATATGAAATTCAAGTTAAATCCATGAGCAAATCCTAATTTAAATAACAATTTAGATTATCCATGTCTAAAACATGCTTTCAAGGAACAATGCATATTCAAATCTTTATAATTTCAATACAAACCATGATAATTTAATTTAAATCATCATAAAATCATATAATAGGTACAACCCATACTTCAATTTAATCGAATCAATAATAAATTTAAAAACCCATATTTAAAGTAAGCTTGAAATTCATAAAATTGAAGAGAAGGGGTCTTTTGGGTCTTCATGGTTTAAAGGAGAACCATGAATCAATCCCACATACCTTAGATAACCAAGAATAATGAAAAAGGAATTGAATTGAGCAGAACAAAGCCCTCCTTAAATCCCCAATTGAATCTTCAACCTCAAGACTAGTAGAGAGTATTTTAGGATTTGAATTTGAGAGTTTGAATGAGGAATGAGAGTGAGTGAATAATTAACAATCTGATTTGGAGGTTTAGGATAGGTTTAAAGGTCATAAAAGACCTTGGTAATGGGTCAAAATATAAAAAATACTTCAATAAAATGCAGCTTAGTCTTTTAACCCGAAACTCTCACGGTTGGTTTCACGGGTCGTGAGGCTCACTAACTCAGCCCAGGCAGTCCCTATGAAAATGAGCATATAACATTTTACTCCAAACTCAGAATTGACTGAAACTAGTTTTGTTGGAAAGATAATTCAAAGAGCTTCAATTTGATATGTAATGGGACACCCAGATCCGCATGTACTAATAGATATGACCAATTAAAGTTGACCCTTCCAATAGTTCATGTAAGATTCCATACTTAGAAAAATTTCCACACCGACACTTTGACGGCCACTTTCACGGGTCGTGTGATGTCTCACAGCCATACGAGACATCCAAGGCTCCACGAGGGTTTTGGCACCTCGTTAACATAACGCAAGCTTCCGAAAGGGTATTTTCATACTTAGAACCAATCCTTGGGTCAAGACCTTTGTGAAACACTTCATTATGACTCATATTCAGGATCACGAGGCATCCACAAGAGCCGTTTGGTGGCTAATGAACCGTATGGGATCCCGTGGTGCCTTGCCTTAGGCAATTTTCTAGAAAGCAATCCCTGCACAGGTAGCCTTACAAAAAATGTCATAACTTCTTCATACGTACTCCAAATCAAGTGAAGCCAAGTGCATTGGATAGATAACTCAAAGATCTTCAATTTGATAGGTCATGGATTACCCAGTTCTACTTTTGATAGGAGATATGTTGATTGAAACTTAGTGCTTTCACAAAACTTCATGCAAAACTTATCCAATGCGATTTCTTTGAATACGGTCATTCAAGAGAGACTCATGAAGCTCATTAACCAACCATGGTAGGTTCAAATCAAATCTCAATCAACATCACAGGGTTCAAAAATTTCTGAGTTGTTACATCATCTCTCCATTGGGTATATTCGGCCTCAAATGGGCTAGAACAAGGCTCGAAAGGCTTGACTTAAACAAGAAATATCTTAACAAGTAAACAAAATGTATAGAACATTTCATGAAAATTTAAAGTCATTAAAGTTCATGCTAGATCATTATCAAGCCATTTAAAACATCTTTAAATCATTTTTATGTGCATGTATGCATGTCATGTCATGAGACTTAAGAATTGAAAGATTTAGGACCATTTGGAATAAGAAGAATTTAGTACTTTAGGCTTGAGTAGATTGGAAAAGATGGGATATCGCTTCTTCATGTCTAACTCTGCTTCTCATGTAGCTCTCTGCATGTTGATTTCTCCAATGCACCTTTATTGAAGCCACATCCTTATTGCGAAGTCTCTTCACTTGCCTATTCAAGGTCTTGACCGACACCTCTTCATAAGTCAAATTTTCCCCAATACCAACACCTTCCAAAGGTACAATTGCACTAGGATCCCAAATCGATTTCCTCAACATAGACACATGGAACACCGGATGAATAGAACTCATATTCGAAGGCAACTCTAATCTATAAGCCATATTGCAAACTCGTTCAACAACCTCACATGGCCCGACATACGGAGGACACAACCTACCCTTTTTACCAAAGCGCACACTACCCTTCATGGGTGAAACCATCACATAAACCCAATCACCCTCATGAAATTCAAGGTCTCTCTTACTAACATTTGAATAAGACTTTTGGCGACTTTGATCCATTCTCAAACTTTCTCTAATCAACTTTACCTTTTCCATATCTTCAACCACCAAATTCAGGCCTATAAAGGCCATTTCTCCCAGCTCAAACCATCCAACCGGGGGCCTACACCTTCTTCTATACAAAGCCTTACACGGTACCATTCCGATACTAGCATGAAAACTATTGTTATAAGCAAACTCAATGAGCGGTAGATGATTGTCCCAATTTCCCTTGAATTCCAACACACAAGCCCTCAATATGTCCTCCAAAGTGTGAATTATCCTCTTGGCTTACCCATCGGTTTGAGGATGGAAAGCGGTGCTCAACTTCACCTTAGTACCAAGGCCTCTTTAGAACGACCCTCCAAAAATAAGAAGTAAATTGAGCACCACGATTTGATATGATAGACATAGGCATACCATGCAACCTCACAAATTCTTGAATATACAAATCAACATAATCTCCGACATTATAAGTAGCCTTGACCAGTAGAAATAAGCTGACTTGGTCATTTAATCAACAATAACCCATATAGAATCAAATTGTTTACGGGTACGGGGCAAGCAAACAACAAAATTCATATTTACATCTTCCTACTTCTGAGTTGAAATCTCGATATCTTGAGCTAAACCATCGGGCTCCTGTTGTTCTACCTTCACTTGTTGGCAATTCTGACACAAACTTGGCTATGCCCTTCTTCATACCATGCCACCAATACATCTCTCTTAAATCCTGATACATCTTGGTGGATCCTATATGTATAGAATAATAAGAGTCGTAAGCCTCATTCATGATCACTTCTCTAAGCCCATCGACATCAGGAACACACAACCCATCAAGATACCGAAGCACACCATCTCCCTCTTGGGAGAAAACCCTAATCTTCCTTTTGGCAACCAACTTCTTTAATTCAACCAAAGACAGGTCTAAATCTTTCTTTTCCTTGACATCAATAACCATATAAGACTCAGACCTATTTTGAACAAGAATACCACCATCATCGGAGTCAACCAATATAATACCTAACCAAAACTCACACTTGTTAAATTTGTCAAATAATTGCTTCTCCCTCAAAGTCTGAAGAACCAATCTCAAGTGACCCATATGACCTTGTTCACTTCAGGAGTCAATCAGAATATAATCAATGAAGACAACCACAAAGACATCAAAAAAAGCCTTGAACACTCAATTCATAAGATCCATAAACACAACTGGAGCATTGGTCAGACCAAAAGATATTACCACAAATTCAAAATGTGCATACCTAGTTTGGAAGACTGTTCTTGGGAGTATCACACTCTCTTACCATCAACTGATGATAACTAGAAAGAAAATTTGCGTTTGAGAAATGAGTAGTCCCCTTGAAATTGATCAAACCATTCATCGATTCTAGTCAACCTGTACTTATTCTTGACAATTACCTTGTTCAATTGTCGATAGTCAATACACATCCATAGTGACCTGTCCTTCTTCCTTACAACCAACACAAAAACACCTCAAAGTGAAATGCTTGGCCTAATAAAGCCGTTCTCCAAAACGTCTTTCAACTGATCCTTTAACTTCTTCAATTCAGTTGGTGCCATATGATAAGGAGGAATGGAAATAGGTCGAGAAACTGGTCATCATCAGAGTTAGAAAACTTTAAGACATGTTTCATAACATGAAATAAGGGACAATGAAGTGAAATAATTCCAAAAATATCGCCATAACCTCTCACTAATAGGTATGGTGAATAACACACCTATGAATAAGACTCTACTTGACGCGGCATGTTGGACTCCGAAGACCAATTATAAACCTAGTATTTTGATACCATCTTCGTAACAACCAGAGAGTAGGGCCTAGATATGACATGGCGAATGAGAACTCGAGAGTCCTCAGTCAAGCCATCATAGCATCAATTTACACATCATTGGTTTGGAAGTGCGTAATATAACAAGAAGAACATAAATCTAAGGGATTATGGGGCTTTGGAATCAAGCTATGAGGATGTCATCGGGGAAAGGATTTGCATGAATTACGTAGCATGACTCACGCTATGCGGACAAGGAGGGGCTTGGGACTTTCCATATAAGCACATTATCCATAAACCTATCATAATAGCATATGCATAATCATAGTCAAAACATGATACATAGTCATAACATCTCAAACAAGCATATAATATGAGCGTACAATAGAATTCTATATGTCCAAAAATGCCTCTACATAGAATAAGACGGGGGCCACGATATATCCCGGGCTCACCCTCAAGTCATAAGATAGAAAGAAAGAAAACAACATATAAGATAGAGGACGGTGGATTTTTCCCTTGAAGTAAAGGGGCTCACCACAAGCAACAAACCGAGATCACTAACTAACCGTCTAAAGGTGGATAGATATCGACTCCGGTCCCTACATGGTTAGATCATGTAGATGAAGAATATGGATTAGTACATAAAATATACTAAGTATGCGGGCATGCAATGTGTATGATTATGAACCTACAAAATAAGTTAGACGGCAAGGGAACGTATATATAGAAAGAAGTATATAAGCAAGGAAGGATATTATGTCAATATGCCATGAAATCAATGATGCATGAATGCAATAGTTCCATATTCATAGAGGGGATGTGACCTCAACCGACAACAAGTGAGACCAAACGAGTTACTACTTGGAATTGGACTACTTTCTAGGTAGATTCTAAGTCAACCCTAAAAAGGGGAATACAAGTCAATCCCAAGGAGGGAGAATACCCATGTTGGCACATGGTTTGATGGAAAGGAGTATGGACCCTTGGAGATAGTCCACCCCGACTCCAATCCCTCGGTGCTAAGTCTTATCCCACAGGAATACATATACATATACATGCTTTCAAACGAAGGATAAGTACTTTCAAATCAATGCAATGCAAGGTTGGGCCACAAAACAAAATCATAATTCAAATCTTTCCATACTTAGGCTAAAAAGCCAAACAAGAGTTCAAGGTTCAAGTGCAAAGACCAATGCATAGGAGTAGCTCATTCAAGGAAAGTACAAGATGGTGTAAACACCCAAGATGCTCATAGAGCCAAGACAAGACAAGATGTAATCACATTCTAGTCATATCCCATGTCTTACCAAAATCAAGTCAAGGCGGGGCTAAGCCCATATCAAGAGTTTAATTGAAATCAAGTTTCCATGTATGCATATGTCATGAATGATGAGATGAATGCATGGGAAATAGAGATTCATTATCAAATTAACAATACAATATGAAATTCAAGTTAAATCCATGAGTAAATCCGAATTTAAATCACAATTTAGATTATCCATGCCTAAAACAAGCTTTCAAGGAATAATGCATATTCAAATTTTCATAATTTCAATGCAAACTATGATAATTGAATTTAAATTATCTTAAAATCATATAATAGTACAACCCATACTTTAATTTAATTAAATCAATAATAAATTTAAAGACCCATATTTAAAGTAAGCTTGAAATTCATAAAATTGAAGAGAAGGGGTCTTTGGGTCTTCATGGTTGAAAGGGGAACCATAAATCAATCCCACATACCTTAGATAACCAAGAATAATTAAGAAGGAATTAAATTGAGAAGAAGAAATCCCTCCTTAAATCTCCAATTAAATCTTCAACCTCAAGACTAGTAGAGAGTACTTTAGGATTTGAATTTGAGAGTTTGAATGAGGAATGAGAGTGAGTGAATGATTAAAAATCTAATTTGAGGACTTAGGATAGGTTTAAAAATCTGAAAAGACCTTGGGAATGGGTCATATTATCAAAAATATCTCAATAAAATGCATCTTGGACTTTTAACCCGAAACTCTCACTGTTGGTTTCACGGGTCGTGAGCCTCTTCACGGGTTGAGGCTCAATGACTCAGCCCAGATAGTCCCTACAAAAACGAGTATAACATTTTACTCTAAACTTAGAATTGACTGAAACCAATTTTTTGGAAAGATAATTCAAAGAGCTTCAATTTGATATGTAATGGGACACGTAGTTTGTCATGTACTAATAGATATGACCAGTTAAATTTGACCCTTCCAGTGGTTCATGTAAGATTCCATACTTAGAAAAATTTCCACACCGACACTTTGACGACCACCTTCACGGGTTGTGTGATGTCTCACAGACCGTACAGTGGTCCGTGTGTCTTTCCTTTGTCATGAACCAGTCAAGTCTTACACGAGCAGCAGTTATACGAGCCATCCAAGGCTCCACGGGCCATTTGGCACCTCGTTAACATAACAAAAGCTTCCAAAATGGTAGTTTCATTCTTAGAACCAATCCTTGGGTCAAGACCTTTGTTAAACACTTTGTTACGACTTATATTCAGGATCACGAGGCATCCACATGAGTCGTTTGGTGGCTCATGACCCCGTATGGGATCCCGTGGTGCCATGCCTTAGCCAATTTTTCAGAAAGAAATCCCTGCACAAGAAGACTTACGAAAAAAGCCATTACTTCTTCATACGAACTCCGAATCAAGTGATACCAAGTGCGTTGGAAATATAACTCAAATATCTTCAATGTGATAGTTCATGACTCACCCAGTTCTACTTGTGCTAGGAGATATGATGATTTAAAGTCAGTGCTTTCATAAAACTTCATGCAAAACTTATCCAATGCGAGTTCTTTGAATACGACCATTCAAGAGAGACTCATGAAGCTCATTAACCAACCATAGTAGGTTCAAATCAGATCTCAATCAACATCACAGGGCTAAAAAAGTTCCAGGTTGTTACATAAGTGTAATAACCTCGTGATAAGAATGATACAACAATATTCTCACATAGTCATAAAGAGTAAAGCAAATCAAATACCCCCACTGGGTCCCAATTTATCCTAACATCTCATATAATAGTGCCCATTTCAATGATAAAGTATACTAATAACATCAGACCTCACCCATCCCACAATACAAACAAATCATAATTATATGCTAAAAGCAAGTATGATACAAGTACCGAACCTTACACGTCCTCAAGATATAGATATATCATAATTAGGTTAGGAATCCAAAATAACATAAGTACCAAAGTTTACGCATCCCCAAATATACGCATATAGTCATTAACGTATCTCCTTAACCATCAAGTTACAAATATTTTTTTCTGAATAATATCACAAGTCTCGATTTATTATAACATTTCACGGGATCTCAATCCAAAAGTTTTCATCTCAAAATAACAAAATAATCACAAGTACTTATAATTTGGTTTAACCGGAATCACATTTCCATCAGTACCTCAACCCATCAATACAATTACTCATAAGTTAGTATGTATCTCATAATTACAATATAAACATGATCAATAACTTAAATCGAGTTCCAATAAGGTTAGCCAAACCTACCTCTATTCCGAAACCGCACTTGGACAAGCTTTAAATCAACTCAAACCTTCAAATGATCTCCAAATTGCTCAACCACTATCAAAATCAAATACTATGCATCAAAAGGACCATTTTGATATTTATATTGGCATAATTTAGTTTTAGGGGCAAAAAGGTCAAAATTTGGGCTAAAATTTGAAAGTCTCAAATCTGGAAATTGACTTTAGAATCGAGTTCTATGCAAAAAATAGAGTCTATGTGTGAAAATCCCACTAAAATCGACCTTAAATTTGTTGAAAAATCAATATTTAAAGTTTGAAAAACATAGTCTAAAAATCTCTAATTTTGGGTGTGTAAATTCATGAAATCAATGATAAAATTAAGATAATACTCATGGAAAATGATTACTTTAGGTTTAGAAATACTTACCCAACAAAAATCTCCGAAAACCATTCTTCAAAATTGCCCCAAAAATCTTGGATGTTTGAAAATAGGAGAAAAATGGTTTTTTACGAGTTTAAAGCTGTCCAGGTATAAAACGTACTCCGCGACCACGGGTGGGGTCTCGCGAATGCGAAGGAGAAGGGCCAAAAGTCCTTTGTGATTGTGGAGACCAACCCACAAATGTGTATAACAAAAGGGAGGGGATTATTAACATGTGCTAATACTCTACGAACGCGGGACTTTCTCTGTGAATACGGAGCACAATAACATCAAGACCTCCACAAATGCGAAGAAGAGATGTGCCTGCCCAAAAAGACAACAAAAATCAACAACCAAGTCCACATTCCTACTCAAAATGGTCCAACTGAATTGCACAAACTCTATATGTATCCATACCAGAAATCACTATCCAGACTCAACAGAATCATCAAAAATAATTTTCAAGGCTTCCTCGGCACATTTACCAATCCAACTTGATAAAACTAGTTTAATGCATCAAAATATAAAAACTGTCCTCGACAACTCTAAAAATTATTTCGAGACCATTTCTAGCATTAGTTTCACCATCCAAAATTGCTAGAACCGTCAAAATTCTACTCCAAGCTTCTGAACTCTTAATGTTGACCAAAGTCAAACTTTGGTTCTAGAAACAACTAAAATTACAACTTTGGGCTTAAAAAGCTTATTTTAATTCCAAATTTAGTTCTGCGACTTCCCATAGTGCAGTTTTAACATTTCAAAGCTAATAAAATTGATGAATCCCTGATCTAACTCTAGAAAATTAAAATGATACAAAAACTCACTTTTTCAAGAACTTAAGATTCCAAAAAGTACCAAAATTAATATTTACCATTTTCAAACTCTAGATTTTAGTTCCAATCATTCAAATAGTTCAAATAGGACCAAAGAAACTTATGAAAGGGTAAAACAATAGTTTTCATAGATAAGGCCAAAAATAACCAACCAGGTAATTACAACATTGATGAGGATAGGTACAACCTTCCCTTAAATATTTATATTTTTTGTTACTCTGTATATTGATGAGGATAGGTACAACCTTTCCTTTACATAATTATTTATATGTACTGTCAAGCCTCCAACTCTACGAAGACGGACAGGCACTCGGTGCCCCCTAGCCCCGAGAGAACCAACATACGACCTGTACTTATCATGCATGTGTCTATGATAACTCTACTGAGATAAGGAGATCAAAATAAGTCTCACCATCTTACATACAAGACTTGGCCGACGAGG